>CAXIIO010001533.1:0-123949 GCA_964028335.1 Altica lythri | reverse complement strand
AGGGAATTACAAATTTTAACAAAAATTTTGTATTTCCCCCGTATATTGAAAACTATAAAAGATATGAAAAAACTAGTTGGAATTTTGAATTTTTAAGAAAAATTTCTATCTTTTAATAGGTTATAACTTTCTGTATGTTAATTAGAAAACAAGTTACGAGAAATTTACAAATTTTAACAAAAATTTGTTATTTCCCCCGTATATTGAAAACTATAAAAGATATAAAAAGACTAATCGGAAATTTGGATTGCTAAAAAAAATTCCTATCTTTTTATAGGTTATAACTTTTTGTACGGTAATTAATAAAAAAGTTACGAGGGAATTTCAAATTTTAACAAAAATTTTGTATTTCCCCCGTATATTGAAAACTACAAAAGATATAAAAAAATTAATTGAAAATTTGGATTGTTGAGAGAATTTCCTATCTTTTGATAGGTTATAACTTTTTGTACGGTAATTAATAAAAAAGTTACCAGGGAATTTCAAATTTTAACAAAAATTTTGTATTTCCCCCGTATATTGAAAACTACAAAAGATATAAAAAAATTAATTGGATATTTGGATTGTTGAGAGAATTTCCTATCTTTTAATAGGTTATAACTTTCTGTACGTTAATTAATAAACAAGTTACGAAGGATTTACAAATTTTAACAAAAATTTGGTATTTTCCCCGTATATTGAAAACTATAAAAGATATAAAAAAATTAATTGAAAATTTGGATTCTTGAGAAAATTTTCTATCTTTTAATAGGTTATAATTTTTTGTACGGTAATTAATAAAAAAGTTACGAGGGAATTTCAAATTTTAACAAAAATTTTGTATTTCCCCGTATATTGAAAACTATATAAGATATGAAAGAACTAATTGGAACTTTAGATTTTTAAGAAAATTTCCTATCTTTTGATAAGTTACAACTTTTTGTACGTTAATTAATAAAAAAGTTACGAGGGATTGACAAATTTTAACAAAAATTTGGGATTTCCCCCGTTTTTTAAAAACGATAAAAGATATAAAAAAATTAATTAAATTTTGGATTTTTAAAAAAATTTCTTTCCTTTCGATAGGTTACAACTTTTTGTACGTTAATTAATAAAAAAGTTACGAGGGATTTACAAATTTTAACAAAAATTTTGTATTTCCCCCGTATATTGAAAACTATAAGAGAGATAAAAAGACTAATCGGAAATTTGGATTGCTTAAAAAATTTCCTATCTTTTAATAGGTTATAACTTTTTGTACGGTAATTAATAAAAAAGTTACCAGGGAATTTCAAATTTTAACAAAAATTTTGTATTTCCCCCGTATATTGAAAACTATAAAAGATATTAAAAAATTAATTGGATATTTGGATTGTTGAGAGAATTTCCTATCTTTTGATAGGTTATAACTTTTTGTACGGTAATTAGTAAAAAAGTTACAAGGGAATTACAAATTTTAAGAAAAATTTGGTATTTCCTCCGTATATTGAAAACTATAAAAGATATAAAAAAAATAATTGGAATTTTGGATTTCTAAAAAAATTTCCTTTCTTTTGATCGGTTATAACTTTTTGTACGGTAATTAATAAAAAAGTTACGAGGGAATTACAAATTTGAACAAAAATTTTGTATTTCCCCCGTATATTGAAAACTATAAAAGATATGAAAAAACTAGTTGGAATTTTAAATTTTTAAGGAAATTTTCTATCTTTTAATAGGTTCTAACTTTCTGTATGTTAATTAATAAACAAGTTACGAGGGATTTACAAATTTTAACAAAAATTTGGTATTTCCCCCGTATATTGAAAACTATAAAAGATATAAAAAGACTAATCGGAAATTTGTATTGCTGAGAAAATTTTCTATCTTTTGATAGGTTATAACTTTTTGTACGGTAATTAATACGGTAATTAATAAAAAAGTTATTTTAACAAAAATTTTGTATTTTCCCCGTATATTGAAAACTATAAAAGATATAAAAAAATTAATTGAAAATTTGGATTCTTGAGAAAATTTTCTATCTTTTAATAGGTTATAATTTTTTGTACGGTAATTAATAAAAAAGTTACGAGGGAATTTCAAATTTTACCAAAAATTTTGTATTTCCCCCGTATATTGAAAACTATATAAGATATGAAAGAAGTAATTGGAACTTTGGATTTTTAAGAAAATTTCCTATCTTTTGATAAGTTACAACTTTTTGTACGTTAATTAATAAAAAAGTTACGAGGGATTGACAAATTTTAACAAAAATTTGGGATTTCCCCCGTTTCTTAAAAACGATAAAAGATATAAAAAAATTAATTGAATTTTGGATTTTTAAAAAAAATTCTTTCCTTTCGATAGGTTACAACTTTTTGTACGTTAATTAATAAAAAAGTTACGAGGGATTTAGAAATTTTAACAAAAATTTTGTATTTCCCCCGTATATTGAAAACTATAAGAGAGATAAAAAAATTAATTGGATATTTGGATTGCTGAGAGAATTTCCTATCTTTTGATAGGTTATAACTTTTTGTACGGTAATTAGTAAAAAAGTTACAAGGGAATTACAAATTTTAAGAAAAATTTGGTATTTCCCCCGTATATTGAAAACTATAAAAGATATGACAAAAATAATTGGAATTTTGGATTTCTAAAAAAATTTCCTTTCTTCTGATTGGTTATAACTTTTTGTACGGTAATTAATAAAAAAGTTACGAGGGAATTACAAATTTTAACAAAAATTTTGTATTTCCCCCGTATATTGAAAACTATAAAAGATATGAAAAAACTAGTTGGAATTTTAAATTTTTAAGGAAATTATCTATCTTTTAATAGGTTCTAACTTTCTGTATGTTAATTAATAAACAAGTTACGAGGGATTTACAAATTTTAACAAAAATTTGGTATTTCCCCCGTATATTGAAAACTATAAAAGATATAAAAAGACCAATCGGAAATTTGTATTGCTGAGAAAATTTTCTATCTTTTGATAGATTATAACTTTTTGTACGGTAATTAATAAAAAAGTTACGAGGAAATTTCAAATTTTAACAAAAATTTTGTATTTCCCCCGTATATTGAAAACTGTAAAAGATATAAAAAATTAATTGGATATTTGGATTGCTGAGAGAATTTCCTATCTTTTGATAGGTTATAACTTTTTGTACGGTAAATAATAAAAAAGTTACGAGGGAATTTCAAATTTTAACAAAAATTTTGTATTTCCCCCGTATATTGAAAACTACAAAAGATATAAAAAAATTAATTGAAAATTTGGACTGTTGAGAGAATTTTCTATCTTTTAATAGGTTATAACTTTTTGTACGGTAATTAATAAAAAAGTTACGAGGGAATTACAAATTTTAACAAAAATTTTGTATTTCCCCCGTATATTGAAAACTATAAAAGATATAAAAAAATTACATGAAAATTTGGATTCTTGAGAAAATTTCCTATCTTTTGATAGGTTATAACTTTTTGTACGGTAATTAATAAAAAAGTTACGAGGGAATTACAAATTTTAACAAAAATTTGGTATTTCCCCCGTATATTGAAAACTATAAAAGATATGAAAAAACTAGTTGGAATTTTGAATTTTTAAGAAAATTTTCATTTTTTTAATATGTTATAACTTTTTGTACGGTAATTAATAAAAAAGTTACGAGGGAATTACAAATTTTAACAAAAATTTTGTATTTCCTCCGTATATTGAAAACTATAAAAGATATGAAAAAACTAGTTGGAATTTTAAATTTTTAAGGAAATTTTCTATCTTTTAATAGGTTCTAACTTTCTGTATGTTAATTAATAAACAAGTTACGAGGGATTTACAAATTTTAACAAAAATTTGGTATTTCCCCCGTATATTGAAAACTATAAAAGATATGAAAAAAATAATTGAAATTTTGGATTTCTTAAAAAATTTCCCTTCTTTTGATAGGTTATAACTTTTTGTAGGGTAATTAATAAAAAAGTTACGAGGGAATTTCAAATTTTAACAAAAATTTTGTATTTCCCCTGTATATTGAAAACTATAAAAGATATAAAAAAACTAATTGGAATTTTGAATTTTTAAGAAAATTTTCTATCTTTTGATAGGCTACAACTTTCTGTACGCTAATTAATAAAAAAGTTACGAGGGATGTACAAATTTTAACAAAAATTTGGTATTTCCCCTGTTTTTTTAAAACTATAAAAGATATAAAAAAAATAATTGGAATTTTGGATTTTTAAAAAAATTTTCTTTTGTTTGATAGGTTATAACTTTTTTTACGGTAATTAATAAAAAAGTTACGAGGTAATTTCAAATTTTAACAAAAATTTTGTATTTCCCCGTATATTGAAAACTATAAAAGAAATAAAAAAATTAATTGGATATTTGTGTTGTTGAAAGAATTTCCTTTCTTTTGATAGGTTATAACTTTTTGTACGTTAATTAATAAAAAAGTTACGAGGGAATTACAAATTTTAACAAAAATTTTGTATTTCCCCCGTATATTGAAAACTATAAAAGATATAAAAAAAATAATTGGAATTTTGGATTTCTAAAAAAATTTCCTTTCTTTTGATCGGTTTTAACTTTTTGTACGGTAATTAATAAAAAAGTTACGAGGGAATTACAAATTTTAACAAAAATTTTGTATTTCCCCCGTATATTGAAAACTATAAAAGATATGAAAAAACTAGTTGGAATTTTGAATTTTTAAGAAAATTTTCTATCTTTTAATAGGTTCTAACTTTCTGTATGTTAATTAATAAACAAGTTACGAGGGATTTACAAATTTTAACAAAAATTTGGTATTTCCCCCGTATATTGAAAACTATAAAAGATATAAAAAGACTAATCGGAAATTTGCATTGCTGAGAAAATTTCCTATCTTTTGATAGGTTATAACTTTTTGTACGGTAATTAATAAAAAAGTTACGAGGGAATTTCAAATTTTAACAAAAATTTTGTATTTCCCCCGTATATTGAAAACTGTAAAAGATATAAAAAAATTAATTGGATATTTGGATTGTTGAGAGAATTTTCTATCTTTTGATAGGTTAAAACTTTTTGTACGGTAAATAATAAAAAAGTTACGAGGGAATTACAAATTTTAACAAAAATTTTGTATTTCCCCCGTATATTGAAAACTATAAAAGATAAAAAAAAAATTAATTAGAAATTTGGATTGCTGAGCAAATTTCCTTTCCTTTGAGAGGTTATAACTTTTTGAATTTTGAATTTTTAAAAAATTTTCTATCTTTTAATAGGTTTTATAACTTTCTGTACGTTAATTAATAAACAAGTTACGAGGGATTTACAAATTTTAACAAAAATTTGGTATTTCCCCCGTATATTGAAAACTATAAAAGATATAGAAAGACTAATCGGAAATTTGGATTGCTAAAAAAATTTCCTATCTTGTAATAGGTTATAACTTTTTGTACGGTAATTAATAAAAAAGTTACGAGGGAATTTCAAATTTTAACAAAAATTTTGTATTTCCCCCGTATATTGAAAACTACAAAAGATAAAAAAAAAATTAATTAGAAATTTGGATTGCTGAGCAAATTTCCTTTCTTTTGATAGGTTATGACTTTTTTAATTTTAAATTTTTAAGAAAATTTTCTATCTTTTAATAGGTTTTATAACTTTCTGTACGTTAATTAATAAACAAGTTACGAGGGATTTACAAATTTTAACAAAAATTTGGTATTTCCCCCGTATATTGAAAACTATAAAAGATATAAAAAGACTAATCGGAAATTTGTATTGCTGAGAAAATTTCCTATCTTTTGATAGGTTATAACTTTTTGTACGGTAATTAATAAAAAAGTTACGAGGGAATTTCAAATTTAAACAAAAATTTTGTATTTCCCCTGTATATTGAAAATTATAAAAGATATAAAAAAATTAATTGGATATTTGGATTGTTGAGAGAGTTTCCTATCTTTTGATAGGTTATAACTTTTTGTACGGTAAATAATAAAAAAGTTACGAGGGAATTACAAATTTTAACAAAAATTTTGTATTTCCCCCGTATATTGAAAACTATAAAAGATATAAAAAAATTAATTAAAAATTTGGATTCTTGAGAAAATTTCCTATCTTTTGATAGGTTATAACTTTTTGTACGGTAATTAATAAAAAAGTTACGAGGGAATTACAAATTTTAACAAAAATTTGGTATTTCCCCCTTATATTGAAAACTATAAAAGATATGAAAAAACTAGTTGGAATTTTGAATTTTTAAGAAAATTTTCTATCTTTTGATATGTTATAACTTTCTGTACGTTAATTAATAAACAAGTTACGAGGGATTTACAAATTTTAACAAAAATTTGGTATTTCCCCCGTATATTGAAAACTATAAAAGATATAAAAAAATTAATTAAAAATTTGGATTCTTGAGAAAATTTCCTATCTTTTGATAGGTTACAACTTTTTGTACAAGAATTAATAAAAAAGTTACGAGGGAATTTCAAATTTAACCAAAAATTTTGTATTTCCCCCGTATATTGAAAACTATAAAAGATATAAAAAAATTAATTGGATATTTGGATTGTTGAGAGAATTTCCTATCTTTTGATAGGTTATAACTTTTTGTACGGTAAATAATAAAAAGTTACAAGGAAATTATAAATTTTAACAAAAATTTTGTATTTCCCCC
This sequence comes from Altica lythri, assembly GCA_964028335.1. Taxonomy (NCBI): domain Eukaryota; kingdom Metazoa; phylum Arthropoda; class Insecta; order Coleoptera; family Chrysomelidae; genus Altica; species Altica lythri. The sequence continues at coordinate 117,329 of CAXIIO010001533.1, read as the reverse complement.
GTATATTAAAAACTATAAAAGATATAAAAAAAATTAATTGAAAATTTGGATTCTTGAGAAAATTTCATATCTTTTGATAGGTTATAACTTTTTTTACGGTAATTAATAAAAAAGTTACGGGGGAATTACAAATTTTAACAAAAATTTGGTATTTCCCCCGTTTTTTAAAAACGATAAAAGATATAAAAAAATTAATTGGAATTTTGGATTTTTAAAAACATTTCCATTCTTTCGATAGGTTTATAACTTTTTGTACGTTAATTAAAAAAACAGTTACGAAGGAATTACAAATTTTAACAAAAATTTTGTATTTCCCCCGTACATTGAAAACTATAAAAGATATAAAAAAATTAATTGAATATTTGGATTGTTAAGAGAATTTCCTATCTTTTGATAGGTTGCAACTTCTTGTACGGTAAATAATAAAAAAGTTACGAGGGAATTACAAATTTTAACAAAAATTTTGTATTTCCCCCGTATATTGAAAACTATAAAAGATAAAAAAAATTATTAAGAAATTTGGATTGCTAAGCAAATTTCCTTTCTTTTGATAGGTTATAACTTTTTGTACGTTAATTAAAAAAACAGTTACGAGGGAATTACAAATTTTAACAAAAATTTTGTATTTCCCCCGTATATTGAAAACTATAAAAGATAAAAAAAAATTAATTAGAAATTTGCATTCCTGAGCAAATTTCCTTTCTTTTGATAGGTTATAACTTTTTGTACGTTAATTAAAAAAACAGTTACGAGGGAATTACAAATTTTAACAAAAATTTTGTATTTCCCCCGTATATTGAAAACTATAAAAGGTATAAAAAGACTTATCGGAAATTTGTATGGCTGAGAAAATTTCCTATCTTTTCATTGGTTATAACTTTTTGTACGGTAATTAATAAAAAAGTTACGAGGTAATTACAAATTTTAACAAAAATTTGGTATTTCCCCCGTATATTGAAAACTATAGAAGATATGAAAGAACTAATTGGAACTTTGGATTTTTAAGAAAATTTCCTATCTTTTGATAGGTTACAACTTTCTGTATGTGTATTAATAAAAAAGTTACGAGGGATTTACCAATTTTAAGAAAAATTTGGTATTTCCCCCGTTTTTTAAAAACGATAAAAGATATAAAAAAATTAATTGAAATTTTTGATTTTTAAAAAAATTTCCTTTCTTTCGATAGGTTATAACTTTTTGTACGTTAATTAATAAAAAAGTTACGAGGAATTTACAAATTTTAACAAAAATTTTGTATTTCCCCCGTATATTGAAAACTATAAAAGATATAAAAAGACTAATCGGAAATTTGGATTGCTAAAAAAATTTCCTATCTTTTAATAGGTTTTAATTTTTTGTACGGTAATTAATAAAAAAGTTACGAGGGAATTTCAAATTTTAACAAAAATTTTGTATTTCCCTTGTATATTAAAAACTACAAAAGATATAAAAAAATTAATTGGATATTTGGATTGCTGAGAGAATTTCCTATCTTTTGATAGGTTATAACTTTTTGTACGGTAAATAATAAAAAAGTTACGAGGGAATTACAAATTTTAACAAAAATTTTGTATTTCCCCCGTATATTGAAAACTATCAAAGATATAAAAAAATTAATTGAAAATTTGGATTCTTGAAAAAATTTCCTATCTTTTGATAGGTTATAACATTTTGTACGGTAATTAATAAAAAAGTTACGAGGGAATTACAAATTTTAACAAAAATTTTGTATTTCCCCCGTATATTGAAAACTATAAAAGATATAAAAAAATTAATTGAAAATTTTGATTCTTACGAAAATTTCCTTTCTTTTGATAGGTTATAACATTTTGTACGGTAATTAATAAAAAAGTTACGAGGGATTTACAAATTTTAACAAAAATTTGGTATTTCCCCCGTATATTGAAAACTATAAAAGATATACAAAGACTAATCGGAAATTTGGATTGCTTAAAAAATTCCTATCTTTTCATAGGTTATAACTTTTTGTACGGTAATTAATAAAAAAGTTACGAGGGAATTTCAAATTTTAACAAAAATTTTGTATTTCCCCCGTATATTGAAAACTACAAAAGATATAAAAAAATTAATTGAAAATTTGGATTCTTGAGAAAATTTCCTATCTTTTGATAGGTTATAACTTTTTGTACGGTAATTAATAAAAAAGTTACGAGGGAATTACAAATTTTAACAAAAATTTGGTATTTCCCCCGTATATTGAAAACTATAAAAGATATGAAAAAACTAGTTGGAATTTTGAATTTTTAAGAAAATTTTCTATCTTTTAATATGTTATAACTTTCTGTACGTTAATTAATAAACAAGTTACGAAGGATTTACAAATTTTAACAAAAATTTGGTATTTTCCCCGTACATTGAAAACTATAAAAGATATAAAAAAATTAATTGAAAATTTGGATTCTTGAGAAAATTTTCTATCTTTTAATAGGTTATAATTTTTTGTACGGTAATTAATAAAAAAGTTACGAGGGAATTTCAAATTTTAACAAAAATTTTGTATTTCCCCCGTATATTGAAAACTATATAAGATATGAAAGAACTAATTGGAACTTTGGATTTTTAAGAAAATTTCCTATCTTTTGATAGGTTATAACTTTTTGTACGGTAATTAGTAAAAAAGTTACGAGGCAATTACAAATTTTAAGAAAAATTTGGTGTTTACCCCGTATATTGAAAACTATAAAAGATATGAAAAAAATAATTGGAATTTTGGATTTCTAAAAAAATTTCCTTTCTTTTGATCGGTTATAACTTTTTGTACGGTAATTAATAAAAAAGTTACGAGGGAATTACAAATTTTAACAAAAATTTTGTATTTCCCCCGTATATTGAAAACTATAAAAGATATGAAAAAACTAGTTGGAATTTTGAATTTTTAAGGAAATTTTCTATCTTTTAATAGGTTCTAACTTTCTGTATGTTAATTAATAAACAAGTTACGAGGGATTTACAAATTTTAACAAAAATTTGGTATTTCCCCCGTATATTGAAAACTATAAAAAATATAAAAAGACTAATCGGAAATTTGTATTGCTGAGAAAATTTTCTATCTTTTGATAGGTTATAACTTTTTGTAAGGTAATTAAGAGTAAGAGGGTGGGTTTTAAACCTTACCTGGGTTTTGGGCAGGTTGTTTTCCGCCCTAAAACCAGATCTTCCTCCCATCAGGCAGCAAAACCAGGTCCCTCGAAAGGATCTGAGAAAATCCATGGCACGGGGCCGAGCGGAAAACTCCCTGCGGCAGTGAGGAGAGCCAAAACTCCTCACAAGTCTAGGGGTAGTGTACCGCCGGCACGTAGCCAAGGCACCAGCCAACCAAAAGCTGGGAAAGCTGGATTTCCCAAGATGAAGACGGCTACCGTCTCCTCTAGGAAACCGGCAAAAGAGACTGGACCTGGTGTCCTGAAATCGAAGACCGTCGTGGCCTCGACAAAGGCACCAAAAAAACCAGCTGGAGCGGCGACGAAAGGTGATCAAACCTCGTCGACGGCACCAAACACAGCCTCATCATTGGCAGGAGCAGATGGTGGCGTCGTAACTGACCCACCGACTGATCCTTCCAATATTTGAGGAGATACAAGTTTGCCTGCGGCACTTAACACTCTGCCACATTCAATTGTTTACAGGCAAACTTACAGCATGCCAAGGCCGCTTCTTATATCCTTGGCAAAAGGTTCAAGGACGAATTAATCGACCTTGCCTTCCTGCAAGAACCATGGACAGGAAACACAGACCGAGTAACCGGTCTCAGCAATATTCCTGGTGAGGTAATAGTCTGCCCTGGGGTGAAACCTAGAGCATGTCTACTCATCAGGAAAAATATTAAATATTTTTTGCTTACAGGCTTTTGCACTCCAGATGTAGTAGCCATCCAGATGTACTTACCGGAGAAGAATGGTATGACAAACATAGTCGCCTGCTCTGCATACTTCCCAGGAGACGTGGATACTGTACCTCCTCTTGCTATACGGCGATTAATCGACTATAGCAAGAAGAACAGACTTCAGTTAGTCATGGGCTGTGACGCCAATTCACACCATACATCGTGGGGCAGCACGAATATAAATCGCAGAGGTGAGTTACTCTTTGATTATATACTAGGGGAAGGGCTATCTGTTATTAATAAGGGCTCAGAACCAACCTTTGTAACTAGAAACAGATCAGAGGTGTTAGATTTAACTATCAGCTCAAACTTTCTGAGCAATAAGATACAGCATTGGGCTGTATCTACTGAACCTTCGTGTTCAGATCATAGACATATTCAATTCAACATTGAAATAGGCCAGAGGCCAGTAGTGGAATATCGCGACTCAAAAGCTACTGATTGGAGTGGATATAAAAATTCCCTTCAACTTTATATTGAGGACGGTTTCACCACAATTAACAGTTGCGATGGGATAGATACTGCAGCGGAAAAACTTCGCGAAGCAGTGATCTCCTCCTATCATGAAAACTGTCCACTCAAGACTAAAAGAGATAATCGCAACTCTACTTGGTGGAACAAATGCCTAGAAAAGCGAAGAAAAGAAGTTCGACGACTATTTAATCGAGCTAAAGAGTCAGGCAACTGGGAGCTTTATAGAACTACTCTAACAAGTTATAATAAAGAAATCAGAAAGGCAAAGCGGGAGTCTTGGAAAAAGTTCTGTGAGAGTATTTCTGATATACCTCGTAGTACTAGAATTCACAAGATTCTCTCTAAAGAGTCGATTGCTGAGATTGGGTCGATGAAGCGACCTGATGGCACGTTTACGACCTCTAGAAAAGAAACGTTAGAGCTTTTGATTAAAAATCACTTTCCTGGAAGTTTGACTCTGGATAACAATCGACCTCCACTCTTTGAGGGCGCAAGGCGGCCAAAAAAGATCGATTGGGAGGCCGCCAAGGAAGTTATCACAGCACCGGCAGTTGAATGGGCAATCAAATCTTTTCAGCCGTTCAAATCTCCCGGTGAGGATGGAATATTTCCAGCTCTGCTTCAAAACGGACTGGAATTACTTTTACCCATCCTCATTAAACTGTACAGAGCTAGTCTGGCGTGGAATTACATACCACCCAGTTGGCTGACGGCTAGGGTGGTATATATACCGAAAGTGGGCCGCACAGACCCACACCCTAAATCGGTCAGACCAATTAGCCTAACATCTTTCCTGCTTAAAGGACTTGAAAAAGCACTGGATTGCTACATCAGGCGGGTAGCTTTATATAATTCCCCCCTGAGCATCCACCAATATGCTTATCAAACTGGCAAATCAACTGATTTAGCGTTACACAACCTTGTTGAGAAAATCACACAATCCCTTAACAACAAGGAGATTGCGATGGCCATATTTCTTGACATTGAAGGAGCATTTGACAATGCACTACCGACTTCCATTGGTTCAGCTTTGACTGAAAAGGGCATCAAACCAACCATTACCGGTTGGATATATGCCATGCTCACTAATAGGACAGCCACTACATCTCTTCAGGACGAGACCATTAGCTTTAAGGTTTCCAGGGGCTGCCCACAAGGCGGAGTACTATCTCCCCTACTATGGTCACTCTTGATGGATAACTTGCTTAGCGCTCTCGAAAGAAGAGGGGTAGAACTGCAAGCGTATGCAGACGACCTTGTCATTTTGGCAAGGACCAAGTCAGGAAGGGTAGCTTATAATATCCTCCAAAAGACGTTGGACGATGTCCACAGTTGGTGTCAGAGGGAACAGATGTCTGTTAACCCTGGTAAAACTGTAATAGTTCCCTTCACTAGGAAAAGAAAGTTGAAGGATCTTCCACTACTTTCCTACAATGGTGAGGTTATTCCATTTGCAGCGGAGGTAAAATATTTGGGGATTATCCTAGATATGAAACTTACTTGGAACGCTCACTTGGAAAAAGTTATCCATAAGGCCAGACTATCCTTGTGGACATGTCGTAGGATCTGTGGTAAATCTTGGGGCATGGGACCCAAACAAATCTATTGGATATATGTGATGATCGTTAGACCAATGATCACATATGGAGCTATTGCCTGGTGGCCAAAAGCTTTACAGCGAACGGCCCAAGCAAAGCTCTCTGGTTTACAGAGACAGGCTTGCCTGGCAATTACTGGTGCTCTCAGCTCCACACCGTCAGCAGCCATGGAAATCCTTCTGGACCTACCTCCTCTCCATATATTTTTGGAGAGAGAGGCTAGATGGACAACATACAGAATTGCGCATATTTCTAAATGCACAAATCAGGCTTATACAGAACGAAGCAGAATGCTAGTGGACACTGAAAGTCACAGTATTCTGGGAATGACCTCTGACATAATGCCTCCAACAGTAAACTACGACCTGCCTTATACCGTCCTAATTCCAAATAGAGATGAATGGGTTCTCCGTAAGGATGAACTATTGAGAGCAGACAGCTGTTGGTATACAGACGGTTCAAAAACACCCTCAGGCTCTGGTGCAGGTGTATACGGGCGCAGACCTAGGACAGAAATCTCAACCGCTCTAGGATCCTATGCAACTGTATTTCAGGCGGAAATTTACGCCATTGTTTCATGTGTGGAGAGATTGGAGCAGGCCAATCTCATACATAGAACAATAAAAATTTTCTCGGACAGCCAAGCGGCTTTGAAAGCACTTAGCTCTAACCGTGTAACGTCGAAATTGGTACTAGACTGCCAAAAAAGACTCTCCTCAATAGGAGAACTCAATAAAGTATTGCTGGTCTGGATCCCTGGCCATTCTGGCATGGAAGGAAACGAGAAGGCAGACTCTCTTGCAAGGGAGGGTGCCGCACGTGTTTCCATCGGACCAGAACCTACAATTGGCATCGCAATAAGTTTTGCCAAACAAACACTGAATACCTGGACGGCAAGAAGAGCATTAGACTTCTGGCATAATTTACCAGGATTGGTTCATTCAAAGGCTTTCATACATCCTTCGAAGAATGTCTCCAAACAAATGTTAGACTATAGCAGGCATGACCTACGCTGTCTAACAGGCCTTTTAACAGGCCACTGTCATCTGAATCATCATATGCTAAAACTTGGACTGTCGGAAGATCCGACCTGTCGTCTTTGTCTGGAAGATGATGAAACAGCAGAGCATATAATTTGTGCCTGCCCCGCCGCGGCTCGAATCAGGTATCTGATGTTTGGCAGGGATGTTCTCTCGCCCTCGGACCTGAAAAATCATTCACCAAATAAGCTAATCGGCTTTGTCAAGAAGCTGAATTTGTTTGGTGAAATCTGAATAGGTGTGAGCCACAATAGACTCTTGCGAGTCGCAGTGGAGGGCCTTATAGACCCACTCACCATAAACCTAACCTAACCTAACCTAAGGTAATTAATAAAAAAGTTACGAGGGAATTTCAAATTTTAACAAAAATTTTGTATTTCCCCTGTATATTGAAAACTATAAAAGATATGAAAAAACTAATTGGAATTTTAAATTTTTAAGAAAATTTTCTATCTTTTGATAGGCTACAACTTTCTGTACGCTAATTAATAAAAAAGTTACGAGGGATGTACAAATTTTAACAAAAATTTGGTATTTCCCCTGTTTTTTTAAAACTATAAAAGATATAAAAAAAATAATTGGAATTTTGGATTTTTAAAAAAATTTTCTTTTGTTTGATAGGTTATAACTTTTTTTACGGTAATTAATAAAAAAGTTACGAGGGAATTTCAAATTTTAACAAAAATTTTGTATTTCCCCGTATATTGAAAACTATAAAAGAAATAAAAAAATTAATTGGATATTTGGGTTGTTGAAAGAATTTCCTATCTTTTGATAGGTTATAACTTTTTGTACGGTAAATAATAAAAAAGTTACGAGGGAATTACAAATTTTAACAAAAATTTTGTATTTCCCCCGTATATTGAAAACTATAAAAGATAAAAAAAAAAATTAATTAGAAATTTGGATTGCTGAGCAAATTTTCTTTCTTTTGATAGGTTATAACTTTTTGTACGTTAATTAATAAAAAAGTTACGAGGAAATTACAAATTTTAACAAAAATTTTGTATTTTTCCCGTATATTGAAAACTATAAAAGATATGAAAAAACTAGTTGGAATTTTAAATTTTTAAAAAAATTTTCTATCTTTTAATAGGTTATAACTTTTTGTATGTTAATTAATAAACAAGTTACGAGGGATTTACAAATTTTAACCAAAATTTGGTATTTCCCCTGTATATTGAAAACTATAAAAGATATAAAAAGACTAATCGGAAATTTAAATTGCTAAGAAAATTTCCTATCTTCTAATAGGTTATAACTTTTTGTACGTTAGTTAATAAAAAAGTTTCGAGGGATTTAAACATTTTAACAAAAATTTTGTATTTCCCCCGTATATTGAAAACTATAAAAGATATAAAAAGACTAATTGGAAATTTGGTTGCTAAAAAATTTTCCTATCTTTTCATAGGTTATAACTTTTTGTACGGTAATTAATAAAAAAGTTACGAGGGAATTACAAATTTTAACAAAAATTTTGTATTACCCCCGTATATTGAAAACTATAAAAGATATAAAAAAATTAATTGAAAATTTGGATTCTTGAGTAAATTTCCTATCTTTTGATAGGTTATAACTTTTTGTACGGTAATTAATAAAAAAGTTACGAGGGAATTACAAATTTTAACAAAAATTTGGTATTTCGCCCGTATATTGAAAACTATAAAAGATATGAAAAAACTAGTTGGAATTTTGAATTTTTAAGAAAATTTTCTATCTTTTAATATGTTATAACTTTCTGTACGTTAATTAATAAACAAGTTACGAGGGATTTACAAATTTTAACAAAAATTTGGTATTTTCCCCGTATATTGAAAACTATAAAAGATATAAAAAAAGTAATTGAAAATTTGGATTCTTGAGAAAATTTTCTATCTTTTAATAGGTTATAATTTTTTGTACGGTAATTAATAAAAAAGTTACGAGGGATTTACAAATTTTAACAAAAATTTTGTATTTCCCCCGTATATTGAATACTATAAAAGATATAAAAAGACTAATCGAAAATTTGGATTGCTTACAAAATTTCCTATCTTTTAATAGGTTATAACTTTTTGTACGGTAATTAAAAAAAAGTTACCAGGGAATTTCAAATTTAAACAAAAATTTTGTATTTCCCCCGTATATTGAAAACTACAAAAGATATAAAAAAATTAATTGGATATTTGGATTGTTGAGAGAATTTCCTATCTTTAAATAGGTTATAACTTCTTGTACGGTAAATAATAAAAAAGTTACGAGGGAATTACAAATTTTAACAAAAATTTTGTATTTCCCCCGTCTATTGAAAACTATAAAAGATATAAAAAGACTAATCGGAAATTTGGATTGCTAAGAAAATTTCCTATCTTCTAATAGGTTATAACTTTTTGTACGTTAGTTAATAAAAAAGTTACGAGGGATTTACAAATTTTAACAAAAATTTTGTATTTCCCCCGTATATTGAAAACTATAAAAGATATAAAAAGACTAATTGGAAATTTGGTTGCTAAAAAAATTTCCTATCTTTTCATAGGTTATAACTTTTTGTACGGTAATTAATAAAAAAGTTACGAGGGAATTTCAAATTTTAACAAAAATTTTGTATTTCCCCCGTATATTGAAAACTATAAAAGATATGAAAAAACTAGTTGGAATTTTGAATTTTTAAGAAAATTTTCTATCTTTTAATATGTTATAACTTTCTGTACGTTAATTAATAAACAAGTTACGAGGGATTTACAAATTTTAACAAAAATTTGGTATTTTCCCCGTATATTGAAAACTATAAAAGATACAAAAAATTAATTGAAAATTTGGATTCTTGAGAAAATTTTCTATCTTTTAATAGGTTATAATTTTTTGTACGGTAATTAATAAAAAAGTTACGAGGGATTTACAAATTTTAACAAAAATTTTGTATTTCCCCCGTATATTGAATACTATAAGAGATATAAAAAGACTTATCGGAAATTTGGATTGCTTACAAAATTTCCTATCTTTTAATAGGTTATAACTTTTTGTACGGTAATTAAAAAAAAGTTACCAGGGAATTTCAAATTTTAACAAAAATTTTGTATTTCCCCCGTATATTGAAAACTACAAAAGATATAAAAAAAATTAATTGGATATTTGGATTGTTGAGAGAATTTCCTATCTTTTAATAGGTTATAACTTTTTGTACGGTAAATAATAAAAAAGTTACGAGGGAATTACAAATTTTAACAAAAATTTTGTATTTCTCCCGTATATTGAAAACTATAAAAGATATGAAAAGAATAATTGGAATTTTGGATTTCTAAAAAAATTTCCTTTCTTTTGATCGGTTATAACTTTTTGTACGGTAATTAATAAAAAAGTTACGAGGGAATTACAAATTTTAACAAAAATTTTGTATTTACCCCGTATATTAAAAACTATAAAAGATATGAAAAAACTAGTTGGAATTTTGAATTTTTAAGAAAATTTTCTATCTTTTAATAGGCTCTAACTTTCTGTATGTTAATTAATAAACAAGTTACGAGGGATTTACAAATTTTAACAAAAATTTGGTATTTCCCCCGTATATTGAAAAATATAAAAGATATAAAAAGACTAATCGGAAATTTGTATTGCTGAGAAAATTTCCTACCTTTGATAGGTTATACCTTTTTGTACGGTAATTAATAAAAAAGTTACGAGGGAATTTCAAATTTTAACAAAAATTTTGTATTTCGCCCGTATATTGAAAACTGTAAAAGATATAAAAAAATTAATTGGATATTTGGATTGTTGAGAGAATTTCCTATCTTTTGATAGGTTATAACTTTTTGTACGGTAAATAATAAAAAAGTTACGAGGGAATTACAAATTTTAACAAAAATTTTGTATTTCCCCCGTATATTGAAAACTATAAAAGATAAAAAAAAATAATTAGAAATTTGGATTGCTGAGCAAATTTTCTTTCCTTTGATAGGTTATAACTTTTTGAATTTTGAATTTTTAAGAAAATTTTCTATCTTTTAATAGGTTTTATAACTTTCTGTACGTTAATTAATAAACAAGTTACGAGGGATTTACAAATTTTAATAAAAATTTGGTATTTCCCCCGTATATTTAAAACTATAAAAGATATAAAAAGACTAATCGGAAATTTGGATTGCTAAGAAAATTTCCTATCTTTTAATAGGTTATAACTTTTTGTGCGGTAATTAATAAAAAAGTTACGAGGGAATTTCAAATTTTAACAAAAATTTTGTATTTCCCCCGTATATTGAAAACTATAAAAGAAATAAAAAAATTAATTGGATATTTGGGTTGTTGAGAGAATTTCCTATCTTTTGATAGGTTATAACTTTTTGTACGGTAAATAATAAAAAAGTTACGAGGGAATTACAAATTTTAACAAAAATTTTGTATTTCCCCCGTATATTGAAAACTATAAAAGATAAAAAAAAATTAATTAGAAATATGGATTGCTGAGCAAATTTCCTTTCTTTTGATAGGTTATAACTTTTTGTACGTTAATTAAGAAAACAGTTACGAGGGAATTACAAATTTTAACAAAACTTTTGTATTTCCCCCGTATATTGAAAACTATAAAAGATATAAAAAAACTAATTGAAAATTTGGATTCTTAAGAAAATTTCCTATCTTTTGATAGGTTATAACTTTTTGTACGGTAATTAATAAAAAAGTTACGAGGGAATTACAAATTTTAACAAAAATTTGGTATTTCGCCCGTATATTGAAAACTATAAAAGATATGAAAAAACTAGTTGGAATTTTGAATTTTTAAGAAAATTTTCTATCTTTTAATATGTTATAACTTTCTGTACGTTAATTAATAAACAAGTTACGAGGGATTTACAAATTTTAACAAAAATTTGGTATTTTCCCCGTATATTGAAAACTATAAAAGATATAAAAAAAGTAATTGAAAATTTGGATTCTTGAGAAAATTTTCTATCTTTTAATAGGTTATAATTTTTTGTACGGTAATTAATAAAAAAGTTACGAGGGATTTACAAATTTTAACAAAAATTTTGTATTTCCCCCGTATATTGAATACTATAAAAGATATAAAAAGACTAATTGAAAATTTGGATTGCTTACAAAATTTCCTATCTTTTAATAGGTTATAACTTTTTGTACGGTAATTAAAAAAAAGTTACCAGGGAATTTCAAATTTAAACAAAAATTTTGTATTTCCCCCGTATATTGAAAACTACAAAAGATATAAAAAAATTAATTGGATATTTGGATTGTTGAGAGAATTTCCTATCTTTAAATAGGTTATAACTTCTTGTACGGTAAATAATAAAAAAGTTACGAGGGAATTACAAATTTTAACAAAAATTTTGTATTTCCCCCGTCTATTGAAAACTATAAAAGATATAAAAAGACTAATCGGAAATTTGGATTGCTAAGAAAATTTCCTATCTTCTAATAGGTTATAACTTTTTGTACGTTAGTTAATAAAAAAGTTACGAGGGATTTACAAATTTTAACAAAAATTTTGTATTTCCCCCGTATATTGAAAACTATAAAAGATATAAAAAGACTAATTGGAAATTTGGTTGCTAAAAAAATTTCCTATCTTTTCATAGGTTATAACTTTTTGTACGGTAATTAATAAAAAAGTTACGAGGGAATTTCAAATTTTAACAAAAATTTTGTATTTCCCCCGTATATTAAAAACTAAAAAAGATATAAAAAAATTAATTGAAAATTTGGATTGTTGAGAGAATTTCCTATCTTTTAATAAAAGTTACGAGGGAATTACAAATTTTAACAAAAATTTTGTATTTCCCCCGTATACTGAAAACTATAAAAGATATAAAAAAATTAATTGAAAATTTGGATTTTTGAGAAAATTTCCTATCTTTTGATAGGTTATAACTTTTTGTACGGTAATTAATAAAAAAGTTACGAGGGAATTACAAATTTTAACAAAAATTTGGTATTTCCCCCGTATATTGAAAACTATAAAAGATATGAAAAAACTAGTTGGAATTTTGAATTTTTAAGAAAATTTTCTATCTTTTAATATGTTATAACTTTCTGTACGTTAATTAATAAACAAGTTACGAGGGATTTACAAATTTTAACAAAAATTTGGTATTTTCCCCGTATATTGAAAACTATAAAAGATACAAAAAATTAATTGAAAATTTGGATTCTTGAGAAAATTTTCTATCTTTTAATAGGTTATAATTTTTTGTACGGTAATTAATAAAAAAGTTACGAGGGATTTACAAATTTTAACAAAAATTTTGTATTTCCCCCGTATATTGAATACTATAAGAGATATAAAAAGACTTATCGGAAATTTGGATTGCTTACAAAATTTCCTATCTTTTAATAGGTTATAACTTTTTGTACGGTAATTAAAAAAAAGTTACCAGGGAATTTCAAATTTTAACAAAAATTTTGTATTTCCCCCGTATATTGAAAACTACAAAAGATATAAAAAAAATTAATTGGATATTTGGATTGTTGAGAGAATTTCCTATCTTTTAATAGGTTATAACTTTTTGTACGGTAAATAATAAAAAAGTTACGAGGGAATTACAAATTTTAACAAAAATTTTGTATTTCTCCCGTATATTGAAAACTATAAAAGATATGAAAAGAATAATTGGAATTTTGGATTTCTAAAAAAATTTCCTTTCTTTTGATCGGTTATAACTTTTTGTACGGTAATTAATAAAAAAGTTACGAGGGAATTACAAATTTTAACAAAAATTTTGTATTTACCCCGTATATTAAAAACTATAAAAGATATGAAAAAACTAGTTGGAATTTTGAATTTTTAAGAAAATTTTCTATCTTTTAATAGGCTCTAACTTTCTGTATGTTAATTAATAAACAAGTTACGAGGGATTTACAAATTTTAACAAAAATTTGGTATTTCCCCCGTATATTGAAAAATATAAAAGATATAAAAAGACTAATCGGAAATTTGTATTGCTGAGAAAATTTCCTACCTTTGATAGGTTATACCTTTTTGTACGGTAATTAATAAAAAAGTTACGAGGGAATTTCAAATTTTAACAAAAATTTTGTATTTCGCCCGTATATTGAAAACTGTAAAAGATATAAAAAAATTAATTGGATATTTGGATTGTTGAGAGAATTTCCTATCTTTTGATAGGTTATAACTTTTTGTACGGTAAATAATAAAAAAGTTACGAGGGAATTACAAATTTTAACAAAAATTTTGTATTTCCCCCGTATATTGAAAACTATAAAAGATAAAAAAAAATAATTAGAAATTTGGATTGCTGAGCAAATTTTCTTTCCTTTGATAGGTTATAACTTTTTGAATTTTGAATTTTTAAGAAAATTTTCTATCTTTTAATAGGTTTTATAACTTTCTGTACGTTAATTAATAAACAAGTTACGAGGGATTTACAAATTTTAATAAAAATTTGGTATTTCCCCCGTATATTTAAAACTATAAAAGATATAAAAAGACTAATCGGAAATTTGGATTGCTAAGAAAATTTCCTATCTTTTAATAGGTTATAACTTTTTGTGCGGTAATTAATAAAAAAGTTACGAGGGAATTTCAAATTTTAACAAAAATTTTGTATTTCCCCCGTATATTGAAAACTATAAAAGAAATAAAAAAATTAATTGGATATTTGGGTTGTTGAGAGAATTTCCTATCTTTTGATAGGTTATAACTTTTTGTACGGTAAATAATAAAAAAGTTACGAGGGAATTACAAATTTTAACAAAAATTTTGTATTTCCCCCGTATATTGAAAACTATAAAAGATAAAAAAAAATTAATTAGAAATATGGATTGCTGAGCAAATTTCCTTTCTTTTGATAGGTTATAACTTTTTGTACGTTAATTAAGAAAACAGTTACGAGGGAATTACAAATTTTAACAAAACTTTTGTATTTCCCCCGTATATTGAAAACTATAAAAGATATAAAAAAACTAATTGAAAATTTGGATTCTTAAGAAAATTTCCTATCTTTTGATAGGTTATAACTTTTTGTACGGTAATTAATAAAAAAGTTACGAGGGAATTACAAATTTTAACAAAAATTTGGTATTTCCTCCGTATATTGAAAACTATAAAAGATATGAAAAAACTAGTTGGAATTTTGAATTTTTAAGAAAATTTTCTATCTTTTAATATGTTATAACTTTCTGTACGTTAATTAATAAACAAGTTACGAGGGATTTACAAATTTTAACAAAAATTTGGTATTTTCCCCGTATATTGAAAACTATAAAAGATATAAAAAAATTAATTGAAAATTTGGATTCTTGAGAAAATTTTCTATCTTTTAATAGGTTATAATTTTTTGTACGGTAATTAATAAAAAAGTTACGAGGGATTTACAAATTTTAACAAAAATTTTGTATTTCCCCCGTATATTGAATACTATAAGAGATATAAAAAGACTAATCGGAAATTTGGATTGCTTACAAAATTTCCTATCTTTTAATAGGTTATAACTTTTTGTACGGTAATTAAAAAAAAGTTACCAGGGAATTTCAAATTTTAACAAAAATTTGGAATTCCCCCGTATATTAAAAACTACAAAAGATATAAAAAAATTAATTGGATATTTGGATTGTTGAGAGAATTTCCTATCTTTTAATAGGTTATAACTTTTTGTACGGTAAATAATAAAAAAGTTACGAGGGAATTACAAATTTTAACAAAAATTTTGTATTTCCCCCGTATATTGAAAACTATAAAAGATATGAAAAAAATAATTGGAATTTTGGATTTCTTAAAAAATTTTCTTTCTTTTGATCGGTTATAACTTTTTGTACGGTAATTAATAAAAAAGTTACGAGGGAATTACAAATTTTAACAAAAATTTTGTATTTACCCCGTATATTGAAAACTATAAAAGATATGAAAAAACTAGTTGGAATTTTGAATTTTTAAGAAAATTTTCTATCTTTTAATAGGTTCTAACTTTCTGTATGTTAATCAATAAACAAGTTACGAGGGATTTACAAATTTTAACAAAAATTTGGTATTTCCCCCGTATATTGAAAACTATAAAAGATATAAAAAGACTAATCGGAAATTTGTATTGCTGAGAAAATTTCCTATCTTTTGATAGGTTATAACTTTTTGTACGGTAATTAATAAAAAAGTTACGAGGGAATTTCAAATTTTAACAAAAATTTTGTATTTCCCCCGTATATTGAAAACTGTAAAAGATATAAAAAAATTAATTGGATATTTGGATTGTTGAGAGAATTTCCTATCTTTTGATAGGTTATAACTTTTTGTACGGTAAATATTAAAAAAGTTACGAGGGAATTACAAATTTTAACAAAAATTTTGTATTTCCCCCGTATATTGAAAACTATAAAAGAAAAAAAAAAATTAATTAGAAATTTGGATTGCTGAGCAAATTTCCTTTCCTTTGATAGGTTATAACTTTTTGAATTTTGAATTTTTAAGAAAATTTTCTATCTTTTAATAGGTTTTATAACTTTCTGTACGTTAATTAATAAACAAGTTACGAGGGATTTACAAATTTTAATAAAAATTTGGTATTTCCCCCGTATATTGAAAACTATAAAAGATATAAAAAGACTAATCGGAAATTTGGATTGCTAAGAAAATTTCCTATCTTTTAATAGGTTATAACTTTTTGTACGGTAATTAATAAAAAAGTTACGAGGGAATTTCAAATTTTAACAAAAATTTTGTATTTCCCCCGTATATTGAAAACTATAAAAAAAATAAAAAAATTAATTGGATATTTGGGTTGTTGAGAGAATTTCCTATCTTTTGATAGGTTATAACTTTTTGTACGGTAAATAATAAAAAAGTTACGAGGGAATTACAAATTTTAACAAAAATTTTGTATTTCCCCCGTATATTGAAAACTATAAAAGATAAAAAAAAAATAATTAGAAATATGGATTGCTGAGCAAATTTCCTTTCTTTTGATAGGTTATAACTTTTTGTACGTTAATTAAGAAAACAGTTACGAGGGAATTACAAATTTTAACAAAAATTTTGTATTTCCCCCGTATATTGAAAACTACAAAAGATATAAAAAAATTAATTGAAAATTTGGATTGTTGAGAAAATTTCCTATCTTTTAATAGGTTATAACTTTTTGTACGGTAATTAATAAAAAAGTGACGAGGGAATTACAAATTTTAACAAAAATTTTGTATTTCCCCCGTATATTGAAAACTATAAAAGATATGAAAAAAATAGTTGGAATTTTGAATTTTTAAGAAAATTTTCTATCTTTTAATAGGTTATAACTTTCTGTATGTTAATTAATAAACAAGTTACGAGGGATTTACAAATTTTAACAAAAATTTGGTATTTCCCCCGTATATTGAAAACTATAAAAGATATAAAAAGACTAATCGGAAATTTGGATTGCTAAAAAAAATTCCTATCTTTTCATAGGTTATAACTTTTTGTACGGTAATTAATAAAAAAGTTACGAGGGATTTACAAATTTTAACAAAAATTTTGTATTTCCCCCGTATATTGAAAACTATAAAAGAAATAAAAAAATTAATTGGATATTTGGGTTGTTGAGAAAATTTTCTATCTTTTAATAGGTTATAATTTTTTGTACGGTAATTAATAAAAAAGTTACGAGGGATTTACAAATTTTAACAAAAATTTTGTATTTCCCCCGTATATTGAATACTATAAGAGATATAAAAAGACTAATCGGAAATTTGGATTGCTTACAAAATTTCCTATCTTTTAATGGGTTATAACTTTTTGTACGGTAATTAAAAAAAAGTTACCAGGGAATTTCAAATTTTAACAAAAATTTTATATTTCCCCCGTATATTGAAAACTACAAAAGATATAAAAAAATTAATTGAATATTTGGATTGTTGAAAGAATTTCCTATCTTTTAATAGGTTATAACTTTTTGTACGGTAAATAATAAAAAAGTTACGAGGCAATTACAAATTTTAACAAAAATTTTGTATTTCCCCCGTATATTGAAAACTATAAAAGATATGAAAAAAGTAATTCGAATTTTGCATTTCTAAAAAAATTTCCTTTCTTTTGATCGGTTATAACTTTTTGTACGGTAATTAATAAAAAAGTTACGAGGGAATTACAAATTTTAACAAAAATTTTGTATTTCCCCCGTATATTGAAAACTATAAAAGATATGAAAAAACTAGTTGGAATTTTGAATTTTTAAGAAAATTTTCTATCTTTTAATAGGTTACAACTTTCTGTATGTTAATTAATAAACAAGTTACGAGGGATTAACAAATTTTAACAAAAATTTGGTATTTGCCCCGTATATTGAAAACTATAAAAGATATAAAAAGACTAATCGGAAATTTGTATTGCTGAGAAAATTTCCTATCTTTTGATAGGTTATAACTTTTTGTACGGTAAATAATAAAAAAGTTACGAGGGAATTACAAATTTTAACAAAAATTTTGTATTTCCCCCGTATATTGAAAACTATAAAAGATAAAAAAAAAATTAATTAGAAATTTGGATTGCTGAGCAAATTTCTTTACCTTTGATAGGTTATAACTTTTTGAATTTTGAATTTTTAAGAAAATTTTCTATCTTTAAATAGGTTTTATAACTTTCTGTACGTTAATTAATAAACAAGTTACGAGGGATTTACAAATTTTAACAAAAATTTGGTATTTCCCCCGTATATTGAAAACTATAAAAGATATAAAAAGACTAATCGGAAATTTGGATTGCTAAGAAAATTTCCTATCTTTTAATAGGTTATAACTTTTTGTACGGTAATTAATAAAAAAGTTACGAGGGAACTTCAAATTTTAACAAAAATTTTGTATTTCCCCCGTATATTGAAAACTATAAGAGAAATAAAAAAATTAATTGGATATTTGGGTTTTTGAGAGAATTTCCTATCTTTTGATAGGTTATAACTTTTTGTACGGTAAATAATAAAAAAGTTACGAGGGAATTACAAATTTTAACAAAAATTTTGTATTTCCCCCGTATATTGAAAACTATAAAAGATAAAAAAAAATTAATTAGAAATTTGGATTGCTGAGCAAATTTCCTTTCTTTTGATAGGTTATAACTTTTTGTACGTTAATTAAGAAAACAGTTACGAGGGAATTACAAATTTTAACAAAAATTTTGTATTTCCCCTGTATATTGAAAACTATAAAAGATATCAAAAAAAATAATTAGAATTTTGGAGTTCTAAAAAAATTTCCTTTCTTTTAATAAGTTATAACTTTTTGTACGGTAATTAATAAAAAAGTTACGAGGGAATTACAAATTTTAACAAAAATTTTGTATTTCCCCCGGATATTGAAAACTATAAAAGATATGAAAAAACTAGTTGGAATTTTGAATTTTTAAGAAAATTTTCTATCTTTTCATAGGTTATAACTTTCTGTATGTTAATTAATAAACAAGTTACGAGGGATTTACAAATTTTAACAAAAATTTGGTATTTCCCCCGTATATTGAAAACTATAAAAGATATAAAAAGACTAATCGGAAATTTGAATTGCTAAAAAAAATTCCTTTTTTTTCATAGGTTATAACTTTTTGTACGGTAATTAATAAAAAAGTTACGAGGGAATTTCAAATTTTAACAAAAATTTTGTATTTCCCCCGTATATTGAAAACTACAAAAGATATAAAAAAATTAATTGAAAATTTGGATTGTTGAGAAAATTTCCTATCTTTTAATAGGTTATAACTTTTTGTACGGTAATTAATAAAAAAGTTACGAGGGAATTACAAATTTTAACAAAAATTTTGTATTTCCCCCGTATATTGAAAACTATAAAAGATATAAAAAAATTACATGAAAATTTGGATTCTTGAGAAAATTTCCTATCTTTTGATAGGTTATAACTTTTTGTACGGTAATTAATAAAAAAGTTACGAGGGAATTACAAATTTTAACAAAAATTTGGTATTTCCCCCGTATATTGAAAACTATAAAAGATCTAAAAAAAATTAATTAAAAATTTGGATTCTTGAGAAAATTTTCTATCTTTTAATAGGTTATAATTTTTTAAACGCTAATTAATAAAAAAGTTACGAGGGAATTTCAAATTTTAACAAAAATTTTGTATTTCCCCCGTATATTGAAAACTATATAAGATATAAAAGAACTAATTGGAACTTTGGATTTTTAAGAAAATTTCCTATCTTTTGATAAGTTACAACTTTTTGTACGTTAATTAATAAAAAAGTTACGAGGGATTGACAAATTTTAACAAAAATTTGGGATTTCCCCCGTTTTTTAAAAACGATAAAAGATATAAAAAAATTAATTGGAATTTTGGATTTTTAAAAAAATTTCTTTTCTTTCGATAGGTTACAACTTTTTGTACGTTAATTAATAAAAAAGTTACGAGGGATTTACAAATTTTAACAAAAATTTTGTATTTCCCCCGTATATTGAAAACTATAAGAGATATAAAAAGACTATTTGGAAATTTGGATTGCTTAAAAAATTTCCTATCTTCTAATAGGTTATAACTTTTTGTACGGTAATTAATAAAAAAGTTACCAGGGAATTTCAAATTTTAACAAAAATTTTGTATTTCCCCCGTATATTGAAAACTATAAAAGATATAAAAAAATTAATTGGATATTTGGATTGTTGAGAGAATTTCCTATCTTTTGATCGGTTATAACTTTTTGTACGGTAATTAATAAAAAAGTTACGAGGGAATTACAAATTTTAAGAAAAATTTGGTATTTCCCCCGTATATTGAAAACTATAAAAGATATGAAAAAACTTGTTGGAATTTTGAATTTTTAAGGAAATTTTCTATCTTTTAATGGGTTCTAACTTTCTGTATGTTAATTAATAAACAAGTTACGAGGGATTTACAAATTTTAACAAAAATTTTGTATTTTCCCCGTATATTGAAAACTATATAAGATATGAAAGAACTACTTGGAACTTTGGATTTTTAAGAAAATTTCCTATCTTTTGATAAGTTACAACTTTTTGTACGTTAATTAATAAAAAAGTTACGAGGGATTGACAAATTTTAACAAAAATTTGGGATTTCCCCCGTTTTTTAAAAACGATAAAAGATATAAAAAAATTAATTGGAATTTTGAATTTTTAAAAAAATTTCTTTTCTTTCGATAGGTTACAACTTTTTGTACGTTAATTAATAAAAAAGTTACGAGGGATTTACAAATTTTAACAAAAATTTTGTATTTCCCCCGTATATTGAAAACTATAAGAGATATAAAAAGACTATTTGGAAATTTGGATTGCTTAAAAAATTTCCTATCTTCTAATAGGTTATAACTTTTTGTACGGTAATTAATAAAAAAGTTACCAGGGAATTTCAAATTTTAACTAAAATTTTGTATTTCCCCCGTATATTGAAAACTATAAAAGATATAAAAAAATTAATTGGATATTTGGATTGTTGAGAGAATTTCCTATCTTTTGATCGGTTATAACTTTTTGTACGGTAATTAATAAAAAAGTTACGAGGGAATTACAAATTTTAAGAAAAATTTGGTATTTCCCCCGTATATTGAAAACTATAAAAGATATAAAAAGACTAATCGGAAATTTGGATTGCTAAAAAAAATTCCTATCTTTTCATAGGTTATAACTTTTTGTACGGTAATTAATAAAAAAGTTACGAGGGATTTACAAATTTTAACAAAAATTTTGTATTTCCCCCGTATATTGAAAACTATAAAAGAAATAAAAAAATTAATTGGATATTTGGGTTGTTGAGAGAATTTCCTATCTTTTGATAGGTTATAACTTTTTGTACGGTAAATAATAAAAAAGTTACGAGGGAATTACAAATTTTAACAAAAATTTTGTATTTCCCCCGTATATTGAAAACTATAAAAGATAAAAAAAAATTAATTAGAAATTTGGATTGCTGAGCACATTTCCTTTCTTTTGATAGGTTATAACTTTTTGTACGTTAATTAAGAAAACAGTTACAAAGGAATTACAAATTTTAACAAAAATTTTGTATTTCCCCCGTATATTGAAAACTATAAAAGATATAAAAAAAAATAATTGGAATTTTGGAGTTCTAAAAAAATTTCCTTTCTTTTAATAAGTTATAACCTTTTGTACGGTAATTAATAAAAAAGTTACGAGGGAATTACAAATTTTAACAAAAATGTTGTATTTCCCCCGTATATTGAAAACTATAAAAGATATGAAAAAAATAGTTGGAATTTTGAATTTTTAAGAAAATTTTCTATCTTTTAATAGGTTATAACTTTCTGTATGTTAATTAATAAACAAGTTACGAGGGATTTACAAATTTTAACAAAAATTTGGTATTTCCCCCGTATATTGAAAACTATAAAAGATATAAAAAGACTAATCGGAAATTTGGATTGCTAAAAAAAATTCCTTTTTTTTCATAGGTTATAACTTTTTTTACGGTAATTAATAAAAAAGTTACGAGGGAATTTCAAATTTTAACAAAAATTTTGTATTTCCCCCGTATATTGAAAACTACAAAAGATATTAAAAAATTAATTGAAAATTTGGATTGTTGAGAAAATTTCCTATCTTTTAATAGGTTATAACTTTTTGTACGGTAATTAATAAAAAAGTTACGAGGGAATTACAAATTTTAACAAAAATTTTGTATTTCCTCCGTATATTGAAAACTATAAAAGATATAAAAAAATTACATGAAAATTTGGATTCTTGAGAAAATTTCCTATCTTTTGATAGGTTATAACTTTTTGTACGGTAATTAATAAAAAAGTTACGAGGGAATTACAAATTTTAACAAAAATTTTGTATTTCCCCCGTATATTGAAAACTATAAAAGATATAAAAAAATTACATGAAAATTTGGATTCTTGAGAAAATTTCCTATCTTTTAATATGTTATAACTTTCTGTACGTTAATTAATAAACAAGTTACGAGGGATTTACAAATTTTAACAAAAATTTGGTATTTTCCCCGTATATTAAAAACTATAAAAGATCTAAAAAAATTAATTAAAAATTTGGATTCTTGAGAAAATTTTCTATCTTTTAATAGGTTATAATTTTTTAAACGCTAATTAATAAAAAAGTTACGAGGGAATTTTAAATTTTAACAAAACTTTTGTATTTCCCCCGTATATTGAAAACTATATAAGATATGAAAGAACTAATTGGAACTTTGGATTTTTAAGAAAATTTCCTATCTTTTGATAAGTTACAACTTTTTGTACGTTAATTAATAAAAAAGTTACGAGGGATTGACAAATTTTAACAAAAATTTTGTATTTCCCCCGTATATTGAAAACTATATAAGATATGAAAGAACTACTTGGAACTTTGGATTTTTAAGAAAATTTCCTATCTTTTGATAAGTTACAACTTTTTGTACGTTAATTAATAAAAAAGTTACGAGGGATTGACAAATTTTAACAAAAATTTTGTATTTCCCCCGTATATTGAAAACTATAAAAGATATAAAAAAACTAGTTGGAATTTTGAATTTTTAAGGAAATTTTCTATCTTTTAATGGGTTCTAACTTTCTGTATGTTAATTAATAAACAAGTTACGAGGGATTTACAAATTTTAACAAAAATTTTGTATTTCCCCCGTATATTGAAAACTATATAAGATATGAAAGAACTACTTGGAACTTTGGATTTTTAAGAAAATTTCCTATCTTTTGATAAGTTACAACTTTTTGTACGTTAATTAATAAAAAAGTTACGAGGGATTGACAAATTTTAACAAAAATTTGGGATTTCCCCCGTTTTTTAAAAACGATAAAAGATATAAAAAAATTAATTGGAATTTTGAATTTTTAAAAAAATTTCTTTTCTTTCGATAGGTTACAACTTTTTGTACGTTAATTAATAAAAAAGTTACGAGGGATTTACAAATTTTAACAAAAATTTTGTATTTCCCCCGTATATTGAAAACTATAAGAGATATAAAAAGACTATTTGGAAATTTGGATTGCTTAAAAAATTTCCTATCTTCTAATAGGTTATAACTTTTTGTACGGTAATTAATAAAAAAGTTACCAGGGAATTTCAAATTTTAACAAAAATTTTGTATTTCCCCCGTATATTGAAAACTATAAAAGATATAAAAAAAATTAATTGGATATTTGGATTGTTGAGAGAATTTCCTATCTTTTGATCGGTTATAACTTTTTGTGCGGTAATTAATAAAAAAGTTACGAGGGAATTACAAATTTTAAGAAAAATTTGGTATTTCCCCCGTATATTGAAAACTATAAAAGATATGAAAAAACTAGTTGGAATTTTGAATTTTTAAGGAAATTTTCTATCTTTTAATGGGTTCTAACTTTCTGTATGTTAATTAATAAACAAGTTACGAGGGATTTACAAATTTTAACAAAAATTTTGTATTTTTCCCGTATATTGAAAACTATAAAAGATATGAAAAAACTAGTTAGAATTTTGAATTTTTAAGAAAATTTTCTATCTTTTAATAGGTTATAGCTTTTTGTATGTTAATTAATAAACAAGTTACGAGGGATTTACAAATTTTAACCAAAATTTGGTATTTCCCCCGTATATTGAAAACTATAAAAGATATAAAAAGACTAATCGGAAATTTGGATTGCTAAAAAAAATTCCTATCTTTTCATAGGTTATAACTTTTTGTACGGTAATTAATAAAAAAGTTACGAGGGATTTACAAATTTTAACAAAAATTTTGTATTTCCCCCGTATATTGAAAACTATAAAAGATATGAAAAAACTAGTTGGAATTTTGAATTTTTAAGAAAATTTTCTATCTTTTGATAGGCTACAACTTTCCGTACGCTAATTAATAAAAAAGTTACGAGGGATGTACAAATTTTAACAAAAATTTGGTATTTCCCCTGTTTTTTTAAAACTATAAAAGATATAAAAAAAATAATTGGAATTTTGGATTTTTAAAAAAATTTCATTTTGTTTGATAGGTTATAACTTTTTTTACGGTAATTAATAAAAAAGTTACGAGGGAATTTCAAATTTTAACAAAAATTTTGTATTTCCCCGTATACTGAAAACTATAAAAGAAATAAAAAGACTAATCATTAATTTGTATTGCTGAGAAAATTTCCTATTTTTTGATAGGTTATAACTTTTTGTACGGTAAATAATAAAAAAGTTACGAGGGAATTACAAATTTTAACAAAAATTTTGTATTTCCCCCGTATATTGAAAACTATAAAAGATAAAAAAAAATTAATTAGAAATTTGGATTGCTGAGCAAATTTCCTTTCTTTTGATAGGTTATAACTTTTTGTACGTTAATTAAGAAAACAGTTACGAGGGAATTACAAATTTTAACAAAAATTTTGTATTTCCCCCGTATATTGAAAACTAGAAAAGATATAAAAAGACGAATCGAAAATTTGTGTTGCTGAGAAAATTTCCTATCTTTTGATAGGTTATAACTTTTTGTACGGTAATTAATAAAAAAGTTACAAGGGAATTACAAATTTTAACAAAAATTTTGGATTTCCCCTGTATATTGAAAACTATATATATATATATATATATATATATATATATTCATACTTTGACACTGACATTTCATTTTGTATTTTATCGAAAGTTAAAAGGCGATTAATATTGGAAAAAAGTTAAAATATTTAACAAAAATTGGTGTACGTGATTACTGAAACGTGGTCTACATAGTGGCAAAATAAATTACAGTAATATTTCAATCTGGCAAAAACTTATCAGTGATTGAACTAAACATCGGAACTGTTTTCTCCACGTCAACAGCAGCGATACCTGTTTTGTAGAAGAGACTATATTCCAACACTCCTGCTATACGTCGTACAGCACTGTTTCAGTCACAATGCCTAATAATAACTGTTCCAACTGTAAGCGAGCGATCGGTGCCTCCGATTCTAGTACTAGGTGTACAGGCTGCAATCAGTACTTACATTTAGCTTGTATTGGTATACAGGGTGATGACGTTTGACTAGAATGAAAAGCAAGAATATTAAAATATACTGTAACCGATGCAACGAAAACGACGATAAATTCGAACAACTAAAGTCGTTTTTTATGAATATGCTGAATACAAAAATGGCTGAACTAGAAAACAAATTGTCAAAAAATTCTCTGCCTCCTGAAACTTATGAAGATGTCGTTTCCGAAGCTATTGAGCGCATAAACCGTTCTCACAACATTATTCTATTTGGACTAGAGGAAAGAAATCAAAGAGAGGATAAAGCGGCTGTAACAGAAATTTTAAATTGTATTGAACCAAACAGTGATGCTTCTTTTACACCTACCTCAATTCAAAGAATTGGTAAGTCTGCACCAAGTAAACCTCGACTTTTAAAAGTTTTTTTTAATACTCCACTCGCATCCCGCAAAGTATTACGTAATAAGAAGAAACTCCTCACTAGTACCAATTTTGCTAGAATCAATATCCAAGACGATAAAACACCTAAGCAAACTGCATATCTTAATGATCTTCAAAAAGAACTCAAAAGAAGACAGGAAGAAGGTGAAGATAACATAACAATCAAATACAAAAATGGCATACCTACTATCATCAACACCCAGAATCCAAAAAACGATCATTAATAGAAGTAAAATTCTGTTATACAAACATAGCCTCCCTTACAGCTAAATTAAATGATTTCCATCTTTTTGTAAACCAGGTTGAACCAGACTGTATAATGCTTACTGAAACCTGGCTCTCAAGTATCAAAGCTGATTCCATTACCAAACTAGATCAATATACATTATATAGAGCTGATAGAGCAAATGACCGCACTGGTAGTGGTGTTTGTATTTATTTAAAAAGATCGCTTACTAAAATGTTCCACGTCTCAAAGCTAAACGTTGAAATACCTGGCATAGACATACTTTTGCTTCAACTAACAAATTCTAAATTTTCCCTAAATTTGTCCTGCATTTATCGACCTGGAGACTGCCTTCCTCAAGCTGATCAACTCCTTGCAAATTTTCTCTCTGAAAAAAGTGTCAAATCTGAAAACTTGATCATCACAGGTGACTTTAACTTTCCAACTATTAACTGGAATTCTCTCACTTACTCCGATCTTCAAAATTCCGCATCTCTGTTTGGAAATATGATTATCGAATCCAATTTACAACAACTAGTTACGAAACCTACCAGATTTAGAACCAATCAGCTGCCTAGTTTACTCGACCTTGTTTTAACTAACGAAAGTAATCTTATATCAGATCTTGACAACACATCACCCATTGGCAAATCGGACCATGCTGTCGTACAGTTCAACGTTCAATTTGTCTCTGAAAAACCGTGTAAGAATGATCTGATTATTCAAAGAACTGTGGACTATAATAAGCTTAATGAACTCTTAGCCAATCTATCTTGGGAAAATCATCTTAATAGCGGAGATGTTAACGACATGTGGCACAACTTTCAGACAACAATCAATGAACTTAAAGAGATATACACTTCTACTCGCCTTCTACGTTCAAATAGATGCAAACCATATATAGATGGTGACATCATACAAAAGGCCAAAGCAAAACGCAATCTGTGGCGTAAATTTACACTAACTGGTAACCCCGATGACTTCCAGCAACACAGAGATTTTTCTAATCGCCTCTCTATGGAAATAAGGAACAAAAGAACCAACTACGAAAACTCTTTGCTGTTCAAGGGAAATAAATCCGTTTATAAATATACAAGATCCCAGATGTCAATGAAAGTAACAACACCGATACTTAGGCGACAAGACGGACTACTAAGTTCAAGTGAAAAGGAGACAGCAAACATATTGGGCCAAACGTTTCAGACATCCTTCGTTAACGAACCACCTGGTATACTACCAACCCTCACTACTTCGAGATTAAATATATCCATAAACCCTACAGAATTCTCTCCTTCAAAAATTTTAAATGTGCTAAAAAACCTCCCCAACAACAAGTCTCCAGGGGCTGACTCCATAACCTCAAAATTATTAAAAAATTGTGCTTCTTATCTTGCTGAACCCTTATCTGTCATCATGCATTGTTCCTTCCAATCAGGTAAACTCCCTGATAATTGGCTTTCAGCATTGGTTACCCCAATTTTTAAAAAGGGTGACAAGTTGAATCCCAACAATTACCGGCCAATTAGCCTTGTCTCAGTTTGTGCCAAAGTAATGGAGCGAATCATATCTAATGACCTTATAGATTTTATCTTACATAATAACATAGTACCGTCAACACAGCATGGTTTTCTGCCTGGAAGGTCTGCTCAAACCAATTTAATAAGCTGTTTAAACTCTTGGACCAATTCTTTAGACGACAATCAACCAGTCGATGTCATTTACCTTGATTTTTCCAAGGCATTTGACCGAGTTCCAAAAAACAGGCTTCTTCTGAAACTAGATAATCTCGGAATTAGAGGACAGTTGTTATCATGGATCGAAGCTTTTCTTACCAATAGACATTTCTCTGTACGTGTGGGTAAATCAACTTCTGAAAACTTTGCAGTTTTGTCCGGTGTCCCGCAAGGTTCTGTCCTTGGACCAATCCTGTACCTGATTTATACTTCTGATTTTCCCTCTACCTTATTATCTCAGCACGCTATTTATGCCGATGACTCTAAATTTTTTGGAAACTCACTTACGCAATACAATATATGATGTTCTGACTTACTTAAAATCAGCGAGTGGTGCTCTCAATGGTTAATTCCTTTAAACCCTGAAAAACGCACTGTCTTACATATTGGCAAATCAAATCCCTACTATCAGTATAGTTTAAATGACATAGTTTTAAAATCCGTTAACAGTCAGATTGATTTGGGAATAACTATCAACAACAGATTGGACTGGTCAGAACATATATCCAACATCTCTAAAAAAGCCAACTCTGTATCATATCTCTTTCGAAAATCTTTTCAATCACCCAATCCTAAACTTCTTGGTCAGATATATAAAACATTTGTTAGGCCGCTACTAGAGTACAACACAATATGCTGGTCTCCACACTATATCAGAGATATCAAGACACTCGAGAATGTACAAAGACGCTTTACAAAATGGTGTCCACAGCTGTCCAACCTCCCTTATGAAGAAAGATTGTCTGTTCTCGCATTTCCATCACTAGAGGACAAAAGAAAAAGAGGGGACCTTATACAGTGCTACAGAATTTTGAACAACAAGTTTTCCATCGACATGAGAAACATGTTTCAGCTCAATAGTGACCCAAGGTTAAGAGGTCATGGCTTGAAGCTATCTAGGGAACGATTTTCCACAACCATAAGACAATTTTTCTTTACGAACAGAATATTCGACCAGTGGAATTCGCTCCCTGCTGATGTTGTGTCTGCTCCATCTATCAACATTTTTAAAAATAGGCTAGACGCACACCTAAATTCTATAAGACACTAACTTTTCTGTTATGTATATTGTTTTAGTTTGTTTTTTTTTTACTTTGAAGTTTCAACACCTATTGTAAATTTTTATTTTTATTTTTTCATTTATTGTTTTCCATTTTGAATTTTTGTACTACCTGGGCATAATAGGCTTTGCCTCTGCCCTTACTTATGTTTAATAATAATATAATAATATAAAAAAATTAATTGAAAATTTGGATTCTTGAGAAAATTTCCTATCTTTTGATAGGTTATAACTTTTTGTCCGGTAATTAATAAAAAAGTTACGAGGGAAGTACAAATTTTAACAAAAATTTGGTATTTCCCCCGTATATTGAAAACTATAGAAGATATGAAAGAACTATTTGGAACTTTGGATTTTTAAGAATATTTCCTATCTTTTGATAGGTTATAACTTTTTGTACGTTAATTAATAAAAAAGTTACGAGGGATTTACAAATTTTAACAAAAATTTTGTATTTTCCCCGTATATTGAAAACTATAAGAGATATAAAAAGACTAATCGGAAATTTGGATTGCTAAAAAAATTTCCTATCTTCTAATAGGTCATAACTTTTTGTACGGTAATTAATAAAAAAGTTACGAGGAAATTTCAAATTTTAACAAAAATTTTCTATTTCCACCGTATATTGAAAACTATAAAAGATTTAAAAAATTAATTAGAAATTTGGATTGCTGAGCAAATTTCCTTTCTTTTGATAGGTTATAACTTTTTGTACGTTAATTAAAAAAACAGTTACGAGGGAATTACAAATTTTAACAAAAATTTTGTATTTCCCCCATATATTGAAAACTATAAAAGATATAAAAATACTAATCGGAAATTTGTATGGCTGAGCAAATTTCCTATCTTTTCATAGGTTATAACTTTTTGTACGGTAATTAATAAAAAAGTTACGAAAAATTTTAACAAAAATTTGGTATTTCCCCCGTATATTGAAAACTTTAGAAGATATGAAAGAACTAATTGGAACTTTTGATTTTTAAAAATATTTCCTATCTTTTGATAGGTTATAACTTTTTGTACGGTAAATAATAAAAAAGTTACAAGGGAATTACAAATTTTAACAAAAATTTTGTATTTCCCCCGTATATTGAAAACTATAAAGGATATAAAAAAATTAATTAAAAATTTGGATTCTTGAGAAAATTTCCTATCTTTTGATAGGTTACAACTTTTTGTACGGTAATTAATAAAAAAGTTACGAGGGAATTACAAATTTTAACAAAAATTTGGTATTTCCCCCGTATATTGAAAACTATAAAAGATATAAAAAAAATAATTGGAATTTTGAATTTTTAAGAAAATTTTCTATCTTTTAATAGGTTCTAACTTTCTGTATGTTAATTAATAAACAAGTTACGAGGGATTTACAAATTTTAACAAAAATTTGGTATTTGCCCCGTATATTGAAAACTATAAAAGATATAAAAAGACAAATCGGAAATTTGTATTGCTGAAAAAATTTCCTATCTTTTGATAGGTTATAACTTTTTGTACGGTAATTAGTAAAAAAGTTACGAGGGAATTTCAAATTTTAACAAACATTTTGTATTTCCTCCGTATATTGAAAACTATAAATGATATAAAAAAATTAATTGGATATTTGCGTTGTTAAGAGAATTTCCTATCTTTTGATAGGTTACAACTTTTTGTACGGTAAATAATAAAAAAGTTAAGAGGGAATTACAAATTTTAACAAAAATTTTGTATTTCCCCCGTATATTGAAAACTATAAAGGATAAAAAAAATTAATTAGAAATTTGGATTGCTGAGCAAATTTCCTTTCTTTTGATAGGTTATAAGTTTTTGTACGTTAATTAATAAAACAGTTACGAGGGAATTACAAATTTTAACAAAAATTTTGTATTTCCCCCGTATATTGAAAACTAGAAAAGATATAAAAAAATAATCGAAAATTTGGATTGCTTAAAAAATTTCCTATCTTTTAATGGGTTATAACTTTTTGTACGGTAATTAATAAAAAAGTTACCAGGGAATTTCAAATTTTAACAAAAATTTTGTATTTCCCCCGTATATTGAAAACTATAAAAGATATAAAAAAATTAATTGAATATTTCGATTGTTGAGAGAATTTCCTATCTTTTGATAGGTTATAACTGTTTGTACGGTAAATAATAAAAAAGTTACGAGGGAATTACAAATTTTAACAAAAATTTTGTATTTCCCCCATATATTGAAAACTATAAAAGATATAAAAAGACTAATCGGAAATTTGTATGGCTGAGAAAATTTCCTATCTTTTCATAGGTTATAACTTTTTGTACGGTTATTAATAAAAAAGTTACGAGGGAATTACAAATTTTAACAAAAATTTGGTATTTCCCCCGTATATTGAAAACTATAGAAGATATGAAAGAACTAATTGGAACTTTTGATTTTTAAAAATATTTCCTATCTTTTGATAGTTTATACTTTTTTGTACCTTAATTATTAAAAAAGTAACGAAGGATTTACCAATTTTAACAAAAATTTTGTATTTCCCCCGTATATTGAAAACTACAAAAGATATAAAAAAATTAATTGGATATTTGGATTGTTGAGAGAATTTCCTATCTTTTGATAGGTTATAGCTTTTTGTACGGTAAATAATAAAAAAGTTTCAAGGGAATTACAAATTTTAACAAAAATTTTGTTTTTCCCCCGTATATTGAAAACTATAAAAGATATAAAAAGACTAATCGGAAATTTGTATTGCTGAGAAAATTTCCTATCTTTTGATAGGTTATAACTTTTTGTACCGTAATTAATAAAAAAGTTACGAGGGAATTTCAAATTTTAACAAAAATTTTGTATTTCCCCCGTATATTAAAAACTATAAAAAAAAATAAAAAAATTAATTGGATATTTGGGTTGCTGAGAGAATTTCCTATCTTTTGATAGGTTATAACTTTTTGTACGGTAAATAATAAAAAAGTTACGAGGGAATTACAAATTTTAACAAAAATTTTGTATTTCCCCCGTATATTGAAAACTATAAAAGATAAAAAAAAATTAATCAGAAATTTGGATTGCTGAGCAAATTTCCTTTCTTTTGATAGGTTATAACTTTTTGTACGTTAATTAAGAAAACAGTTACGAGGGAATTACAAATTTTAACAAAAATTTTGTATTTCCCCCGTATATTGAAAACTAGAAAAGATATAAAAAAAATAATCGAAAATTTGGATTGCTTAAAAAATTTCCTATCTTTTAATGGGTTATAACTTTTTGTACGGTAATTAATAAAAAAGTTACCAGGGAATTTCAAATTTTAACAAAAATTTTGTATTTCCCCCGTATATTGAAAACTATAAAAGATATAAAAAAAATAATTGGATATTTGGATTTTTGAGAGAATTTTCTATCTTTTGATAGGTTATAACTGTTTGTACGGTAAATTATAAAAAAGTTACGAGGGAATTACAAATTTTAAGAAAAATTTGGTATTTCCCCCGTATATTGAAAACTATAAAAGATATGAAAAAAATAATTGGAATTTTGGATTTCTAAAAAAATTTGCTTTCTTTTGATAGGTTATAACTTTTTGTACGGTTATTAATAAAAAAGTTACGAGGGAATTACAAATTTTAACAAAAATTTTGTATTTCCCCTGTATATTGAAAACTATAAAAGATATGAAAAAACTAATTGGAATTTTGAATTTTTAAGAAATTTTTCTATCTTCTAATAGGCTACAACTTTCTGTACGCTAATTAATAAAAAAGTTACGAGGGATGTACAAATTTTAACAAAAATTTGGTATTTCCCCTGTTTTTTGAAAACTATAAAAGATATAAAAAAAAATAATTGGAATTTTGGATTTTTAAAAAAATTTCCTTTTGTTTGATAGGTTATAACTTTTTCTACGGTAATTAATAAAAAAGTTACGAGGGAATTTCAAATTTTAACAAAAATTTTGTATTTCCCCCGTATATTGAAAACTATAAAAGATAAAAAAAAATAATTAGAAATTTGGATTGCTGAGCAAATTTCCTTTCTTCTGATAGGTTATAACTTTTTGTACGTTAATTAAGAAAACAGTTACGAGGGAATTACAAATTTTAACAAAAATTTTGTATTTCCCCCGTATATTGAAAACTAGAAAAGATATAAAAAGACTAATCAAAAATTTGTGTTGCTGAGAAAATTTCCTATCCTTTGATAGGTCACAACTTTTTGTACGGTAATTAATTAAAAAGTTACAAGGGAATTACAAATTTTAACAAAAATTTTAGATTTCCCCTGTATATTGAAAACTATAAAAGATATAAAAAAATTAGTTGAAAATTTGGATTCTTGAGAAAATTTCCTATCTTTTGATAGGTTATAACTTTTTGTACGGTAATTAATAAAAAAGTTACGAGGGAATTACAAATTTTAACAAAAATTTGGTATTTCCCCCGTTTATTGAAAACTATAGAAGATATGAAAGAACTAATTGGAACTTTGAATTTTTAAGAAAATTTCCTATCTTTTGATAGGTTACAACTTTCTGTACGTTAATTAATAAAAAAGTTACGAGGGATTTACAAATTTTAAGAAAAATTTGGTATTTCCCCCGTTTTTTAAAAACAATAAAAGATATAAAAAAATTAATTGGAATTTTGGATTCTTAAAAAAATTTCCTTTCTTTCGATAGCTTATAACTTTTTGTACGTTAATTAATAAAAAAGTTACGAGGGATTTACAAATTTTAACAAAAATTTTGTATTTCCCCCGTATATTGAAAACTATAAAAGATATAAAAAGACTAATCGGAAATTTGGATTGCCAAAAAAATTTCCTTTCTTTTGATAGGTTATAACTTTTTGTACGTTAATTAAGAAAACAGTTACGAGGGAATTTCAAATTTTAACAAAAATTTTGTATTTCCCCCGTATATTGAAAACTATAAAAGATATAAAAAAATTAATTGAATATTTGGATTGATGAGAGAATTTCCTATGTTTTGATAGGTTGTAACTTTTTGTACGTTAAATAATAAAAAAGTTACGAGGGAATTACAAATTTTAACAAAAATTTTGTATTTCCCCCGTATATTGAAAACTATAAAAGATAAAAAAAATTATTAAAAAATTTGGATTGCTAAGCAAATTTTCTTTCTTTTGATAGGTTATAACTTTTTGTACGGTAATTAAAAAAACAGTTACGAGGGAATTACAAATTTTAACAAAAATTTTGTATTTCCCCCGTATATTGAAAACTATAAAAGACAAAAAAAAAATTAATTAGAAATTTGGATTGCTGAGCAAATTTCCTTTTTTTTGATAGGTTATAACTTTTTGTACGTTAATTAAAAAAACAGTTACGGGGGAATTACAAATTTTAACAAAAATTTTGTATTTCCCCCATATATTGAAAACTATAAAAGATATAAAAAGACTAATCGGAAATTTGTATGGCTGAGAAAATTTCCTATCTTTTCTTAGGTTATAACTTTTTGTACGGTAATTAATAAAAAAGTTACGAGGGAATTACAAATTTTAACAAAAATTTTGTATTTCCCCCGTATATTGAAAACTATAGAAGATATGGAAGAACTAATTGGAATTTTGGATTTTAAGAAATATTTCCTATCTTTTGATAGGTTATAACTTTTTGTACGGTAATTAATAAAAAAGTTACGAGGGAATTACAAATTTTAACAAAAATTTGGTATTTCCCCCGTTTATTGAAAACTATAGAAGATATGAAAGAACTAATTGGAACTTTGAATTTTTAAGAAAATTTCCTATCTTTTGATAGGTTACAACTTTCTGTACGTTAATTAATAAAAAAGTTACGAGGGATTTACAAATTTTAAGAAAAATTTGGTATTTCCCCCGTTTTTTAAAAACAATAAAAGATATAAAAAATTAATTGGAATTTTGGATTCTTAAAAAAATTTCCTTTCTTTCGATAGCTTATAACTTTTTGTACGTTAATTAATAAAAAAGTTACGAGGGATTTACAAATTTTAACAAAAATTTTGTATTTCCCCCGTATATTGAAAACTATAAAAGATATAAAAAGACTAATCGGAAATTTGGATTGCCAAAAAAATTTCCTTTCTTTTGATAGGTTATAACTTTTTGTACGTTAATTAAGAAAACAGTTACGAGGGAATTTCAAATTTTAACAAAAATTTTGTATTTCCCCCGTATATTGAAAACTATAAAAGATATAAAAAAATTAATTGAATATTTGGATTGATGAGAGAATTTCCTATGTTTTGATAGGTTGTAACTTTTTGTACGTTAAATAATAAAAAAGTTACGAGGGAATTACAAATTTTAACAAAAATTTTGTATTTCCCCCGTATATTGAAAACTATAAAAGATAAAAAAAATTATTAAAAAATTTGGATTGCTAAGCAAATTTTCTTTCTTTTGATAGGTTATAACTTTTTGTACGGTAATTAAAAAAACAGTTACGAGGGAATTACAAATTTTAACAAAAATTTTGTATTTCCCCCGTATATTGAAAACTATAAAAGACAAAAAAAAAATTAATTAGAAATTTGGATTGCTGAGCAAATTTCCTTTTTTTTGATAGGTTATAACTTTTTGTACGTTAATTAAAAAAACAGTTACGGGGGAATTACAAATTTTAACAAAAATTTTGTATTTCCCCCATATATTGAAAACTATAAAAGATATAAAAAGACTAATCGGAAATTTGTATGGCTGAGAAAATTTCCTATCTTTTCTTAGGTTATAACTTTTTGTACGGTAATTAATAAAAAAGTTACGAGGGAATTACAAATTTTAACAAAAATTTTGTATTTCCCCCGTATATTGAAAACTATAGAAGATATGGAAGAACTAATTGGAATTTTGGATTTTAAGAAATATTTCCTATCTTTTGATAGGTTATAACTTTTTGTACGGTAATTAATAAAAAAGTTACGAGGGAATTACAAATTTTAACAAAAATTTGGTATTTCCCCCGTTTATTGAAAACTATAGAAGATATGAAAGAACTAATTGGAACTTTGAATTTTTAAGAAAATTTCCTATCTTTTGATAGGTTACAACTTTCTTTACGTTAATTAATAAAAAAGTTACGAGGGATTTACAAATTTTAAGAAAAATTTGGTATTTCCCCCGTTTTTTAAAAACGATAAAAGATATAAAAAAATTAATTGGAATTTTGGATTCTTAAAAAAATTTCCTTTCTTTCGATAGCTTATAACTTTTTGTACGTTAATTAATAAAAAAGTTACGAGGGATTTACAAATTTTAACAAAAATTTTGTATTTCCCCCGTATATTGAAAACTATAAAAGATATAAAAAGACTAATCGGAAATTTGGATTGCCAAAAAAATTTCCTATCTTTTAATAGGTTATAACTTTTTGTACAGTAATTAATAAAAAAGTTACGAGGGAATTTCAAATTTTAACAAAAATTTTGTATTTCCCCCGTATATTGAAAACTATAAAAGATATAAAAAAATTAATTGAATATTTGGATTGATGAGAGAATTTTCTATCTTTTGATAGGTTGTAACTTTTTGTACGTTAAATAATAAAAAAGTTACGAGGGAATTACAAATTTTAACAAAAATTTTGTATTTCCCCCGTATATTGAAAACTATAAAAGATAAAAAAAATTATTAAAAAATTTGGATTGCTAAGCAAATTTTCTTTCTTTTGATAGGTTATAACTTTTTGTACGGTAATTAAAAAAACAGTTACGAGGGAATTACAAATTTTAACAAAAATTTTGTATTTACCCCGTATATTGAAAACTATAAAAGACAAAAAAAAAATTAATTAGAAATTTGGATTGCTGAGCAAATTTCCTTTTTTTTTGATAGGTTATAACTTTTTGTACGTTAATTAAAAAAACAGTTACGGGGGAATTACAAATTTTAACAAAAATTTTGTATTTCCCCCATATATTGAAAACTATAAAAGATATAAAAAGTCTAATCGGAAATTTGTATGGCTGAGAAAATTTCCTATCTTTTTTTAGGTTATAACTTTTTGTACGGTAATTAATAAAAAAGTTACGAGGGAATTACAAATTTTAACAAAAATTTGGTATTTCCCCCGTATATTGAAAACTATAAAAGATATGGAAGAACTAATTGGAACTTTGGATTTTTAGAAATATTTTCTATCTTTTGATAGGTTATACCTTTTTGTAAGTTAATTATTAAAAAAGTTACGAGGGATTTACAAATTTTAACAAAAATTTTGTATTTCCCCCGTATATTGAAAACTATAAAAGATATAAAAAGACAAATCGGAAATTTGGATTGCTAAGAAAATTTCCTATCTTTTAATAGGTTATAACTTTTTGTACGGTAATTAATAAAAAAGTTACGAAAGAATTACAAATTTTAACAAAAATTTTGTATTTCCCCCGTATATTGAAAACTAGAAAGGATATAAAAAGACTAATCAAAAATTTGTGTTGCTGAGAAAATTTCCTTTTTTTTGATACGTTATAACTTTTTGTACGGTAATTAATAAAAAAGTTACGAGGGAATTACAAATTTTAACAAAATTTTTGGATTTCCCCTGTATATTGAAAACTGTAAAAGATATAAAAAAATTAATTGAAAATTTGGATTCTTGAGAAAATTTCCTATCTTTTGATAGGTTATAACTTTTTGTACGGTAATTAATAAAAAAGTTACGAGGGAATTACAAATTTTAACAAAAATTTGGTATTTCCCCCGTATATTGAAAACTATAGAAGATATGAAAGAACTAATTGGAATTTTGAAGTTCTAAAAAAATTTCCTTTGTTTTGATAAGTTATAACTTTTTGTACGGAAATTAATAAAAAAGTTACGAAGGAATTACAAATTTTAACAAAAATTTTGTATTTCCCCCGTATATTGAAAACTATAAAAGATATGAAAAAAATAGTTGGAATTTTGAATTTTTAAGGAAATTTTCTATCTTTTAATAGGTTATAACTTTTTGTATGTTAATTAATAAACAAGTTACGAGGGATTTACAAATTTTAACCAAAATTTGGTATTTCCCCCGTATATTGAAAACTATAAAAGATATAAAAAGACTAATTGGAAATTTGGATTGCTAAGAAAATTTCCTATCTTTTAATAGGTTATAACTTTTGGTACGTTAATTAATAAAAAAGTTACGAGGGATTTAAAAATTTTAACAAAAATTTTGTATTTCCCCCGTATATTGAAAACTATAAAAGATATAAAAAGACTAATTGGAAATTTGGTTTGCTAAAAAAATTTCCTATCTTCTTATAGGTTATAACTTTTTGTACGGTAATTAATAAAAAAGTTACGAGGGAATTTCAAATTTTAACAAAAATTTTGTATTTCCCCCGTATATTGAAAACTACAGAAGATATAAAAAAACTATTTAAAAATTTAGATTCCTGAGAAAATTTCCTATCTTTTGATAGGTTATAACTTTTTGTACGGTAATTAATAAAAAAGTTACGAGGGAATTACAAATTTTAACAAAAATTTGGTATTTCCCCCGTATATTAAAAAGTATAAAAGATATGAAAAAACTAGTTGGAATTTTGAATTTTTAAAAAAATTTTCTATCTTCTAATAGGTTATAACTTTCTGTATGTTTATTAATAAACAAGTTACGAGGGACTTACAAATTTTAACAAAAATTTGGTATTTCCCCCGTATATTGAAAACTATAAAAGATATAAAAAGACTAATCGGAAATTTGTATTGCTGAGAAAATTTCCTATCTTTTGATAGGTTATAACTTTTTGTACGGTAATTAATAAAAAAGTTACGAGGGAATTTCAAATTTTAACAAAAATTTTGTATTTCCCCCGTATATTGAAAACTATAAAAGACAAAAAAAAATTAATTAGAAATTTGGATTGCTGAGCAAATTTCCTTTTTTTTGATAGGTTATAACTTTTTGTACGTTAATTAAAAAAACAGTTACGGGGGAATTACAAATTTTAACAAAAATTTTGTATTTCCCCCATATATTGAAAACTATAAAAGATATAAAAAGTCTAATCGGAAATTTGTATGGCTGAGAAAATTTCCTATCTTTTCTTAGGTTATAACTTTTTGTACGGTAATTAATAAAAAAGTTACGAGGGAATTACAAATTTTAACAAAAATTTGGTATTTCCCCCGTATATTGAAAACTATAGAAGATATGGAAGAACTAATTGGAACTTTGGATTTTTAGAAATATTTCCTATCTTTTGATAGGTTATACCTTTTTGTAAGTTAATTATTAAAAAAGTTACGAGGGATTTACAAATTTTAACAAAAATTTTGTATTTCCCCCGTATATTGAAAACTATAAAAGATATAAAAAGACAAATCGGAAATTTGGATTGCTAAGAAAATTTCCTATCTTTTAATAGGTTATAACTTTTTGTACGGTAATTAATAAAAAAGTTACGAGGGAATTACAAATTTTAACAAAAATTTTGTATTTCCCCCGTATATTGAAAACTAGAAAGGATATAAAAAGACTAATCAAAAATTTGTGTTGCTGAGAAAATTTCCTTTTTTTTGATAGGTTATAACTTTTTGTACGGTAATTAATAAAAAAGTTACGAGGGAATTACAAATTTTAACAAAATTTTTGGATTTCCCCTGTATATTGAAAACTGTAAAAGATATAAAAAAATTAATTGAAAATTTGGATTCTTGAGAAAATTTCCTATCTTTTGATAGGTTATAACTTTTTGTACGGTAATTAATAAAAAAGTTACGAGGGAATTACAAATTTTAACAAAAATTTGGTATTTCCCCCGTTTATTGAAAACTATAGAAGATATGAAAGAACTAATTGGAACTTTGAATTTTTAAGAAAATTTCCTATCTTTTGATAGGTTACAACTTTCTGTACGTTAATTAATAAAAAAGTTACGAGGGATTTACAAATTTTAAGAAAAATTTGGTATTTCCCCCGTTTTTTAAAAACGATAAAAAATATAAAAAAATTAATTGGAATTTTGGATTCTTAAAAAAATTTCCTTTCTTTCGATAGCTTATAACTTTTTGTACAGTAATTTATAAAAAAGTTACGAGGGAATTTCAAATTTTAACAAAAATTTTGTATTTCCCCCGTATATTGAAAATTATAAAAGATATAAAAAAATTAATTGAATATTTGGATTGATGAGAGAATTTCCTATCTTTTGATAGGTTGTAACTTTTTGTACGTTAAATAATAAAAAAGTTACGAGGGAATTACAAATTTTAACAAAAATTTTGTATTTCCCCCGTATATTGAAAACTATAAAAGATAAAAAAAATTATTAAAAAATTTGGATTGCTAAGCAAATTTTCTTTCTTTTGATAGGTTATAACTTTTTGTACGGTAATTAAAGAAACAGTTACGAGGGAATTACAAATTTTAACAAAAATTTTGTATTTCCCCCGTATATTGAAAACTATAAAAGACAAAAAAAAAATTAATTAGAAATTTGGATTGCTGAGCAAATTTCCTTTTTTTTGATAGGTTATAACTTTTTGTACGTTAATTAAAAAAACAGTTACGGGGAAATTACAAATTTTAACAAAAATTTTGTATTTCCCCCATATATTGAAAACTATAAAAGATATAAAAAGTCTAATCGGAAATTTGTATGGCTGAGAAAATTTCCTATCTTTTCTTAGGTTATAACTTTTTGTACGGTAATTAATAAAAAAGTTACGAGGGAATTACAAATTTTAACAAAAATTTGGTATTTCCCCCGTATATTGAAAACTATAGAAGATATGAAAGAACTAATTGGAATTTTGAAGTTCTAAAAAAATTTCCTTTCTTTTGATAAGTTATAACTTTTTGTACGGAAATTAATAAAAAACTTACGAAGGAATTACAAATTTTAACAAAAATTTTGTATTTCCCCCGTATATTGAAAACTATAAAAGATATGAAAAAAATAGTTGGAATTTTGAATTTTTAAGGAAATTTTCTATCTTTTAATAGGTTATAACTTTTTGTATGTTAATTAATAAACAAGTTACGAGGGATTTACAAATTTTATCCAAAATTTGGTATTTCCCCCGTATATTGAAAACTATAAAAGATATAAAAAGACTAATTGGAAATTTGGATTGCTAAGAAAATTTCCTATCTTTTAATAGGTTATAACTTTTGGTACGTTAATTAATAAAAAAGTTACGAGGGATTTAAAAATTTTAACAAAAATTTTGTATTTCCCCCGTATATTGAAAACTATAAAAGATATAAAAAGACTAATTGGAAATTTGGTTTGCTAAAAAAATTTCCTATCTTCTTATAGGTTATAACTTTTTGTACGGTAATTAATAAAAAAGTTACGAGGGAATTTCAAATTTTAACAAAAATTTTGTATTTCCCCCGTATATTGAAAACTACAAAAGATATAAAAAAACTATTTAAAAATTTAGATTCCTGAGAAAATTTCCTATCTTTTGATAGGTTATAACTTTTTGTACGGTAATTAATAAAAAAGTTACGAGGGAATTACAAATTTTAACAAAAATTTGGTATTTCCCCCGTATATTGAAAAGTATAAAAGATATAAAAAAACTAGTTGGAATTTTGAATTTTTAAAAAAATTTTCTATCTTCTAATAGGTTATAACTTTCTGTATGTTTATTAATAAACAAGTTACGAGGGATTTACAAATTTTAACAAAAATTTGGTATTTCCCCCGTATATTGAAAACTATAAAAGATATAAAAAGACTAATCGGAAATTTGTATTGCTGAGAAAATTTCCTATCTTTTAATAGGTTATAACTTTTTGTACGGTAATTAATAAAAAAGTTACGAGGGAATTTCAAATTTTAACAAAAATTTTGTATTTCCCCCGTATATTGAAAACTATAAAAGATATAAAAAAATTAATTGGATATTTGGATTGTTGAGAGAATTTCGTTTCTTTTGATAGGTTATAACTTTTTGTACGTTAATTAAAAAAACAGTTACGAGGGAATTACAAATTTTAACAAAAATTTTGTATTTCCCCCGTATATTTAAAACTATAAAAGATATAAAAAGACTAATCGAAAATTTGGATTGCTAAAAAAATTTCCTATCTTTTAATAGGTTATAACTTTTTGTACGGTAATTAATAAAAAAGTTACGAGGGAATTTCAAATTTTAACAAAAATTTTGTATTTCCCCCGTATATTGAAAACTACAAAAGATATAAAAAAATCAATTGGATATTTGGATTGTTGAGAGAATTTCCTATCTTTGATAGGTTATAACTTTTTGTACGGTAAATAAAAAAAGGTACGAGGGAATTACAAATTTTAACAAAAATTTTGTATTTCCCCCGTATATTGAAAACTATAAAAGATATAAAAAAATTAATTAAAAATTTGGATTCTTGAGAAAATTTCCTATCTTTTGATAGGTTATAACTTTCTGTACGGTAATTAATAAAAAAGTTACGAGGGAATTTCAAATTTTAACAAAAATTTTGTATTTCCCCCGTATATTGAAAACTACAAAAGATATAAAAAAATTAGTTAAACATTTAGATTCTTGAGAAAATTTTCTATCTTTTGATAGGTTATAACTTTTTGTACGGTAATTAATAAAAAAGTTACGAGGGAATTACAAATTTTAACAAAAATTTTGTATTTCCCCCGTATATTGAAAACTATAAAAGATAATAATATGAAAAAACTAGTTGGAATTTTGAATTTTTAAGAAAATTTTCTATCTTTTAATAGGTTATAACTTTCTGTATGTTAATTAATAAACAAGTTACGAGGGATTTACAAATTTTAACAAAAATTTGGTATTTCCCCCGTATATTGAAAACTAAAAAAGATATAAAAAGACTAATCGGAAATTTGTATTACTGAAAAAATTTCCTATCTTTTGATTCGTTATAACTTTTTGTACGGTTATTAATAAAAAAGTTACGAGGGAATTTCAAATTTTAACAAAAATTTTGTATTTCCCCTGTATATTAAAAACTATAAAAGATATAAAAAAATTAATTAGAAATTTGGATTGCTGAGCAAATTTCTTTTCTTTTGATAGCTTATAACTATTTGTACGTTAATTAAAAAAACAGTTACGAGGGAATTACAAATTTTAACAAAAATTTTGTATTTCCCCCGTATATTGAAAACTATAAAAGATATAAAAAGACTAATCGGAAATTTGTATGGCTGAAAAAATTTCTTTTCTTTTGATAGGTTATAACTTTTTGTACGGTAATTAATTAAAAAGTTACGAGGGAATTACAAATTTTAACAAAAATTTGGTATTTCCCCCGTATATTGAAAACTATAAAAGATATGAAAGAACTAATTGGAGCTTTGGTTTTTAAGAATATTTACTATCTTTTGATAGGTTATAACTTTTTGTACGTTAATTAATAAAAAAGTTACGAGGGAATTTCAAATTTTAAGAAAAATTTTGTATTTCCCCCGTATATTAAAAACTACAAAAGATATAAAAAAAATAATTGTATATTTGGATTGTTGAGAGAATTTCGTATCTTTTGATAGGTTATAACTTTTTGTACGGTAAATAATAAAAAAGTTACGAGGGAATTACAAATTTTAACAAAAATTTTGTATTTCCCCC
Source organism: Altica lythri (assembly GCA_964028335.1). Classification (NCBI taxonomy): domain Eukaryota; kingdom Metazoa; phylum Arthropoda; class Insecta; order Coleoptera; family Chrysomelidae; genus Altica; species Altica lythri. Next base: position 73,506 of record CAXIIO010001533.1, on the reverse strand, counting down.
GTATATTGAAAACTATAAAAGATAAAAAAAAATTAATTAGAAATTTGGATTGCTGAGCAAATTTCCTTTCTTTTGATAGGTTATAACTTTTTGTACGTTAATTAAGAAAACAGTTACGAGGGAATTACAAATTTTAACAAAAATTTTGTATTTCCCCCGTATATTGAAAACTATAAAAGATAAAAAAAAATTAATTAGAAATTTGGATTGCTGAGCAAATTTCTTTTCTTTTGATAGGTTATAACTATTTGTACGTTAATTAAAAAAACAGTTACGAGGGAATTACAAATTTTAACAAAAATTTTGTATTTCCCCCGTATATTGAAAACTATAAAAGATATAAAAAAACTAATCGGAAATTTGTATGGCTGAGAAAATTTCCTATCTTTTGATAGGTTATAACTTTTTGTACGGTAATTAATAAAAAAGTTACGAGGGAATTACAAATTTTAACAAAAATTTGGTATTTCCCCCGTATATTGAAAACTATAGAAGATATGAAAGAACTAATTGGAACTTTGGTTTTTAAGAATATTTCCTATCTTCTGATAGGTTATAACTTTTTGTACGTTAATTAATAAAAAAGTTACGAGGGAATTTCAAATTTTAACAAAAATATTTGGATTGTTGAGAGAATTTCGTATCTTTTGATATGTTATAACTTTTTGTACGGTAAATAATAAAAAAGTTACGAGGGAATTACAAATTTTAACAAAAATTTTGTATTTCCCCCGTATATTGAAAACTATAAAAGATAAAAAAAAATTAATTAGAAATTTGGATTGCTGAGCAAATTTCCTTTCTTTTGATAGGATACAACTTTTTGTACGTTCATAAAGAAAACAGTTACGAGGGAATTACAAATTTTAACAAAAATTTTGTATTACCCCTGTATTTTGAAAACTATAAAAGATATGAAAAAACTAATTTGAATTTTGAATTTTTAAGAAAATTTTCTATCTTTTAATAGGCTACAACTTTCTGTACGCTAATTAATAAAAAAGTTACGAGGGATGTACAAATTTTAACAAAAATTTGGTATTTCCCCTGTTTTTTGAAAACTATAAAAGATATAAAAAAAATAATTGTAATTTTGGATTTTTAAAAAAATTTTCTTGTGTTTGATAGGTTATAACTTTTTCTACGGTAATTAATAAAAAAGTTACGAGGCAATTACAAATTTTAACAAAAATTTGGTATTTCCCCCGTATATTAAAAACTATAGAAGATATGAAAGAACTAATTGGAACTTTGGATTTTTAAGAAAATTTCCTATCTTTTGGTAGGTTACAACTTTCTGTACGTTAATTAATAAAAAAGTTACTAGGGATTTTCAAATTTTAAGAAAAATTTGGTATTTCCCCCGTTTTTTAAAAACGATAAAAGATATAAAAAAATTAATTGGAATTTTGGATTCTTAAAAAAATTTCCTTTCTTTCGATAGGTTATAACTTTTTGTACGTTAATTAATAAAAAAGTTACGAGGGATTTACAAATTTTAACAAAAATTTTGTATTTCCCCCGTATATTGAAAACTATAAAAGATATAAAAAGACTAATCAGAAATTTGGATTGCTAAAAAAATTTCCTATCTTTTAATAGGTTATAACTTTTTGTACGGTAATTAATAAAAAAGTTACGAGGGAATTTCAAATTTTAACAAAAATTTTGTATTTCCCCGTATATTGAAAACTATAAAAGAAATAAAAAGACTAATCATTAATTTGTGTTGCTGAGAAAATTTCCTATCTTTTGATAGGTTATAACTTTTTGTACGGTAAATAATAAAAAAGTTACGAGGGAATTACAAATTTTAACAAAAATTTTGTATTTCCCCCGTATATTGAAAACTATAAAAGATAAAAAAAAATTAATTAAAAATTTGGATTGCTGAGCAAATTTCCTTTCTTTTGATAGGTTATAACTTTTTGTACGTTAATTAAGAAAACAGTTACGAGGGAATTACAAATTTTAACAAAAATTTTGTATTTCCCCCGTATATTGAAAACTAGAAAAGATATAAAAACACGAATCAAAAATTTGTGTTGCTGAGAAAATTTCCTATCTTTTGATAGGTTATAACTTTTTGTACGGTAATTAATAAAAAAGTTACAAGGGAATTACAAATTTTAACAAAAATTTTGGATTTCCCCTGTATATTGAAAACTATAAAAGATATAAAAAAATTAATTGAAAATTTGGATTCTTGAGAAAATTTCCTATCTTTTGATAGGTTATAACTTTTTGGCCGGTAATTAATAAAAAAGTTACGAGGGAAGTACAAATTTTAACAAAAATTTGGTATTTCCCCCGTATATTGAAAACTATAGAAGATATGAAAGAACTATTTGGAACTTTGGATTTTTAAGAATATTTCCTATCTTTTGATAGGTTATAACTTTTTGTACGTTAATTAATAAAAAAGTTACGAGGGATTTACAAATTTTAACAAAAATTTTGTATTTTCCCCGTATATTGAAAACTATAAAAGATATAAAAAGACTAATCGGAAATTTGGATTGCTAAAAAAATTTCCTATCTTCTAATAGGTCATAACTTTTTGTACGGTAATTAATAAAAAAGTTACGAGGAAATTTCAAATTTTAACAAAAATTTTCTATTTCCACCGTATATTGAAAACTATAAAAGATTTAAAAAATTAATTAGAAATTTGGATTGCTGATCAAATTTCCTTTCTTTTAATAGGTTATAACTTTTTGTACGTTAATTAAAAAAACAGTTACGAGGGAATTACAAATTTTAACAAAAATTTTGTATTTCCCCCATATATTGAAAACTATAAAAGATGTAAAAAGACAAATCGAAAATTTGTATGGCTGAGCAAATTTCCTATCTTTTCATAGGTTATAGCTATTTGTACGGTAATTAATAAAAAAGTTACGAGGGAATTACAAATTTTAACAAAAATTTGGTATTTCCCCCGTATATTGAAAACTATAGAAGATATGAAAGAACTAATTGGAACTTTTGATTTTTAAAAATATTTCCTATCTTTTGATAGGTTATAACTTTTTGTACGGTAAATAATAAAAAAGTTACAAGGGAATTACAAATTTTAACAAAAATTTTGTATTTCCCCCGTATATTGAAAACTATAAAGTAATTAAAAATTTGGATTCTTGAGAAAATTTCCTATCTTTTGATAGGTTACAACTTTTTGTACGGTAATTAATAAAAAAGTTACGAGGGAATTACAAATTTTAACAAAAATTTGGTATTTCCCCCGTATATTGAAAACTATAAAAGATATAAAAAAAATATTTGGAATTTTGAATTTTTAAGAAAATTTTCTATCTTTTAATAGGTTCTAACTTTCTGTATGTTAATTAATAAACAAGTTACGAGGGATTTACAAATTTTAACAAAAATTTGGTATTTGCCCCGTATATTGAAAACTATAAAAGATATAAAAAAATTAATTGGATATTTGCGTTGTTAAGAGAATTTCCTATCTTTTGATAGGTTACAACTTTTTGTACGGTAAATAATAAAAAAGTAAAGAGGGAATTACAAATTTTAACAAAAATTTTGTATTTCCCCCGTATATTGAAAACTATAAAGGATAAAAAAAATTAATTAGAAATTTGGATTGCTGAGCAAATTTCCTTTCTTTTGATAGGTTATAAGTTTTTGTACGTTAATTAAGAAAACAGTTACGAGGGAATTACAAATTTTAACAAAAATTTTGTATTTCCCCCGTATATTAAAAACTAGAAAAGATATAAAAAAAATAATCAAAAATTTGGATTGCTTAAAAAATTTCCTATCTTTTAATGGGTTATAACTTTTTGTACGGTAATTAATAAAAAAGTTACCAGGGAATTTCAAATTTTAACAAAAATTTTGTATTTCCCCCGTATATTGAAAACTATAGAAGATATGAAAGAACTAATTGGAACTTTTGATTTTTAAAAATATTTCCTATCTTTTGATAGGTTATACCTTTTTGTACGTTAATTATTAAAAAAGTTACGAAGGATTTACCAATTTTAACAAAAATTTTGTATTTCCCCCGTATATTGAAAACTACAAAAGATATAAAAAAATTAATTGGATATTTGGATTGTTGAGAGAATTTCCTATCTTTTGATAGGTTATAGCTTTTTGTACGGTAAATAATAAAAAAGTTTCAAGGGAATTACAAATTTTAACAAAAATTTTGTATTTCCCCCGTATATTGAAAACTATAAAAGATATAAAAAGACTATTCGGAAATTTGTATTGCTGAGAAAATTTCCTATCTTTTGATAGGTTATAACTTTTTGTACCGTAATTAATAAAAAAGTTACGAGGGAATTTCAAATTTTAACAAAACTTTTGTATTTCCCCCGTATATTGAAAACTATAAAAAAAATAAAAAAATTAATTGAATATTTGGGTTGCTGAGAGAATTTCCTATCTTTTGATAGGTTATAACTTTTTGTACGGTAAATAATAAAAAAGTTACGAGGGAATTACAAATTTTAACAAAAATTTTGTATTTCCCCCGTATAATGAAAACTATAAAAGATAAAAAAAAATTTATCAGAAATTTGGATTGCTGAGCAAATTTCCTTTCTTTTGATAGGTTATAACTTTTTGTACGTTAATTAAGAAAACAGTTACGAGGGAATTACAAATTTTAACAAAAATTTTGTATTTCCCCCGTATATTGAAAACTATAAAAGATATAAAAAAATTAATTGGATATTTGGATTTTTGAGAGAATTTTCTATCTTTTGATAGGTTATAACTGTTTGTACGGTAAATTATAAAAAAGTTACGAGGGAATTACAAATTTTAAGAAAAATTTGGTATTTTCCCCGTATATTGAAAACTGTAAAAGATATGAAAAAAATAATTGGAATTTTGGATTTCTAAAAAAATTTTCTTTCTTTTGATAGGTTATAACTTTTTGTACGGTAATTAATAAAAAAGTTACGAGGGAATTACAAATTTTAACAAAAATTTTGTATTTCCCCTGTATATTGAAAACTATAAAAGATATGAAAAAACTAATTGGAATTTTGAATTTTTAAGAAATTTTTCTATCTTCTGATAGGCTACAACTTTCTGTACGCTAATTAATAAAAAAGTTACGAGGGATGTACAAATTTTAACAAAAATTTTGTATTTCCCCTGTTTTTTGAAAACTATAAAAGATATAAAAAAAAATAATTGGAATTTTGGATTTTTAAAAAAATTTCCTTTTGTTTAATAGGTTATAACTTTTTCTAAGGTAATTAATAAAAAAGTTACGAGGGAATTTCAAATTTTAACAAAAATTTTGTATTTCCCCCGTATATTGAAAACTATAAAAGAAATAAAAAAATTAATTAGATATTTGGGTTGTTGAGAGAATTTCCTATCTTTTGTAGGTTATAACTTTTTGTACGGTAAATAATAAAAAAGTTACGAGGGAATTACAAATTTTAACAAAAATTTTGTATTTCCCCCGTATATTGAAAACTATAAAAGATAAAAAAAAATAATTAGAAATTTGGATTGCTGAGCAAATTTCCTTTCTTCTGATAGGTTATAACTTTTTGTACGTTAATTAAGAAAACAGTTACGAGGGAATTACAAATTTTAACAAAAATTTTGTATTTCCCCCGTATATTGAAAACTAGAAAAGATATAAAAAGACTAATCGAAAATTTGTGTTGCTGAGAAAATTTCCTATCTTTTGATAGGTCATAACTTTTTGTACGGTAATTAATTAAAAAGTTACGAGGGAATTACAAATTTTAACAAAAATTTGGTATTTCCCCCGTTTATTGAAAACTATAGAAGATATGAAAGAACTAATTGGAACTTTGAATTTTTAAGAAAATTTCCTATCTTTTGATAGGTTACAACTTTCTGTACGTTAATTAATAAAAAAGTTACGAGGGATTTACAAATTTTAAGAAAAATTTGGTATTTCCCCCGTTTTTTAAAAACGATAAAAGATATAAAAAAATTAATTGGAATTTTGGATTCTTAAAAAAATTTCCTTTCTTTCGATAGCTTATAACTTTTTGTACGTTAATTAATAAAAAAGTTACGAGGGATTTACAAATTTTAACAAAAATTTTGTATTTCCCCCGTATATTGAAAACTATAAAAGATATAAAAAGACTAATCGGAAATTTGGATTGCCAAAAAAATTTCCTATCTTTTAATAGGTTATAACCTTTTGTACAGTAATTAATAAAAAAGTTACGAGGGAATTTCAAATTTTAACAAAAATTTTGTATTTCCCCCGTATATTGAAAACTATAAAAGATATAAAAAAATTAATTGAATATTTGGATTGATGAGAGAATTTCCTATCTTTTGATAGGTTGTAACTTTTTGGACGTTAAATAATAAAAAAGTTACGAGGGAATTACAAATTTTAACAAAAATTTTGTATTTCCCCCGTATATTGAAAACTATAAAAGATAAAAAAAATTTTTAAAAAATTTGGATTGCTAAGCAAATTTTCTTTCTTTTGATAGGTTATAACTTTTTGTACGGTAATTAAAAAAACAGTTACGAGGGAATTACAAATTTTAACAAAAATTTTGTATTTCCCCCGTATATTGAAAACTATAAAGTAATTAAAAATTTGGATTCTTGAGAAAATTTCCTATCTTTTGATAGGTTACAACTTTTTGTACGGTAATTAATAAAAAAGTTACGAGGGAATTACAAATTTTAACAAAAATTTGGTATTTCCCCCGTATATTGAAAACTATAAAAGATATAAAAAAAATATTTGGAATTTTGAATTTTTAAGAAAATTTTCTATCTTTTAATAGGTTCTAACTTTCTGTATGTTAATTAATAAACAAGTTACGAGGGATTTACAAATTTTAACAAAAATTTGGTATTTGCCCCGTATATTGAAAACTATAAAAGATATAAAAAAATTAATTGGATATTTGCGTTGTTAAGAGAATTTCCTATCTTTTGATAGGTTACAACTTTTTGTACGGTAAATAATAAAAAAGTAAAGAGGGAATTACAAATTTTAACAAAAATTTTGTATTTCCCCCGTATATTGAAAACTATAAAGGATAAAAAAAATTAATTAGAAATTTGGATTGCTGAGCAAATTTCCTTTCTTTTGATAGGTTATAAGTTTTTGTACGTTAATTAAGAAAACAGTTACGAGGGAATTACAAATTTTAACAAAAATTTTGTATTTCCCCCGTATATTAAAAACTAGAAAAGATATAAAAAAAATAATCAAAAATTTGGATTGCTTAAAAAATTTCCTATCTTTTAATGGGTTATAACTTTTTGTACGGTAATTAATAAAAAAGTTACCAGGGAATTTCAAATTTTAACAAAAATTTTGTATTTCCCCCGTATATTGAAAACTATAGAAGATATGAAAGAACTAATTGGAACTTTTGATTTTTAAAAATATTTCCTATCTTTTGATAGGTTATACCTTTTTGTACGTTAATTATTAAAAAAGTTACGAAGGATTTACCAATTTTAACAAAAATTTTGTATTTCCCCCGTATATTGAAAACTACAAAAGATATAAAAAAATTAATTGGATATTTGGATTGTTGAGAGAATTTCCTATCTTTTGATAGGTTATAGCTTTTTGTACGGTAAATAATAAAAAAGTTTCAAGGGAATTACAAATTTTAACAAAAATTTTGTATTTCCCCCGTATATTGAAAACTATAAAAGATATAAAAAGACTATTCGGAAATTTGTATTGCTGAGAAAATTTCCTATCTTTTGATAGGTTATAACTTTTTGTACCGTAATTAATAAAAAAGTTACGAGGGAATTTCAAATTTTAACAAAACTTTTGTATTTCCCCCGTATATTGAAAACTATAAAAAAAATAAAAAAATTAATTGAATATTTGGGTTGCTGAGAGAATTTCCTATCTTTTGATAGGTTATAACTTTTTGTACGGTAAATAATAAAAAAGTTACGAGGGAATTACAAATTTTAACAAAAATTTTGTATTTCCCCCGTATAATGAAAACTATAAAAGATAAAAAAAAATTTATCAGAAATTTGGATTGCTGAGCAAATTTCCTTTCTTTTGATAGGTTATAACTTTTTGTACGTTAATTAAGAAAACAGTTACGAGGGAATTACAAATTTTAACAAAAATTTTGTATTTCCCCCGTATATTGAAAACTATAAAAGATATAAAAAAATTAATTGGATATTTGGATTTTTGAGAGAATTTTCTATCTTTTGATAGGTTATAACTGTTTGTACGGTAAATTATAAAAAAGTTACGAGGGAATTACAAATTTTAAGAAAAATTTGGTATTTTCCCCGTATATTGAAAACTGTAAAAGATATGAAAAAAATAATTGGAATTTTGGATTTCTAAAAAAATTTTCTTTCTTTTGATAGGTTATAACTTTTTGTACGGTAATTAATAAAAAAGTTACGAGGGAATTACAAATTTTAACAAAAATTTTGTATTTCCCCTGTATATTGAAAACTATAAAAGATATGAAAAAACTAATTGGAATTTTGAATTTTTAAGAAATTTTTCTATCTTCTGATAGGCTACAACTTTCTGTACGCTAATTAATAAAAAAGTTACGAGGGATGTACAAATTTTAACAAAAATTTTGTATTTCCCCTGTTTTTTGAAAACTATAAAAGATATAAAAAAAAATAATTGGAATTTTGGATTTTTAAAAAAATTTCCTTTTGTTTAATAGGTTATAACTTTTTCTAAGGTAATTAATAAAAAAGTTACGAGGGAATTTCAAATTTTAACAAAAATTTTGTATTTCCCCCGTATATTGAAAACTATAAAAGAAATAAAAAAATTAATTAGATATTTGGGTTGTTGAGAGAATTTCCTATCTTTTGTAGGTTATAACTTTTTGTACGGTAAATAATAAAAAAGTTACGAGGGAATTACAAATTTTAACAAAAATTTTGTATTTCCCCCGTATATTGAAAACTATAAAAGATAAAAAAAAATAATTAGAAATTTGGATTGCTGAGCAAATTTCCTTTCTTCTGATAGGTTATAACTTTTTGTACGTTAATTAAGAAAACAGTTACGAGGGAATTACAAATTTTAACAAAAATTTTGTATTTCCCCCGTATATTGAAAACTAGAAAAGATATAAAAAGACTAATCGAAAATTTGTGTTGCTGAGAAAATTTCCTATCTTTTGATAGGTCATAACTTTTTGTACGGTAATTAATTAAAAAGTTACGAGGGAATTACAAATTTTAACAAAAATTTGGTATTTCCCCCGTTTATTGAAAACTATAGAAGATATGAAAGAACTAATTGGAACTTTGAATTTTTAAGAAAATTTCCTATCTTTTGATAGGTTACAACTTTCTGTACGTTAATTAATAAAAAAGTTACGAGGGATTTACAAATTTTAAGAAAAATTTGGTATTTCCCCCGTTTTTTAAAAACGATAAAAGATATAAAAAAATTAATTGGAATTTTGGATTCTTAAAAAAATTTCCTTTCTTTCGATAGCTTATAACTTTTTGTACGTTAATTAATAAAAAAGTTACGAGGGATTTACAAATTTTAACAAAAATTTTGTATTTCCCCCGTATATTGAAAACTATAAAAGATATAAAAAGACTAATCGGAAATTTGGATTGCCAAAAAAATTTCCTATCTTTTAATAGGTTATAACCTTTTGTACAGTAATTAATAAAAAAGTTACGAGGGAATTTCAAATTTTAACAAAAATTTTGTATTTCCCCCGTATATTGAAAACTATAAAAGATATAAAAAAATTAATTGAATATTTGGATTGATGAGAGAATTTCCTATCTTTTGATAGGTTGTAACTTTTTGGACGTTAAATAATAAAAAAGTTACGAGGGAATTACAAATTTTAACAAAAATTTTGTATTTCCCCCGTATATTGAAAACTATAAAAGATAAAAAAAATTATTAAAAAATTTGGATTGCTAAGCAAATTTTCTTTCTTTTGATAGGTTATAACTTTTTGTACGGTAATTAAAAAAACAGTTACGAGGGAATTACAAATTTTAACAAAAATTTTGTATTTCCCCCGTATATTGAAAACTATAAAAGACAAAAAAAAAATTAATTAGAAATTTGGATTGCTGAGCAAATTTCCTTTTTTTTGATAGGTTATAACTTTTTGTACGTTAATTAAAAAAACAGTTACGGGGGAATTACAAATTTTAACAAAAATTTTGTATTTCCCCCATATATTGAAAACTATAAAAGATATAAAAAGACTAATCGGAAATTTGTATGGCTGAGAAAATTTCCTATCTTTTCTTAGGTTATAACTTTTTGTACGGTAATTAATAAAAAAGTTACGAGGGAATTACAAATTTTAACAAAAATTTTGTATTTCCCCCGTATATTGAAAACTATAGAAGATATGGAAGAACTAATTGGAACTTTGGATTTTTAGAAATATTTCCTATCTTTTGATAGGTTATAACTTTTTGTACGGTAATTAATAAAAAAGTTACGAGGGAATTACAAATTTTAACAAAAATTTGGTATTTCCTCCGTTTATTGAAAACTACAGAAGATATGAAAGAACTAATTGGAACTTTGAATTTTTAAGAAAATTTCCTATCTTTTGATAGGTTACAACTTTCTGTACGTTAATTAATAAAAAAGTTACGAGGGATTTACAAATTTTAAGAAAAATTTGGTATTTCCCCCGTTTTTTAAAAACGATAAAAGATATAAAAAAATTAATTGGAATTTTGGATTCTTAAAAAAATTTCCTTTCTTTCGATAGCTTATAACTTTTTGTACGTTAATTAATAAAAAAGTTACGAGGGATTTACAAATTTTAACAAAAATTTTGTATTTCCCCTGTATATTGAAAACTATAAAGGATATAAAAAGACTAATCGGAAATTTGGATTGCCAAAAAAATTTCCTATCTTTTAATAGGTTATAACTTTTTGTACAGTAATTAATAAAAAAGTTACGAGGGAATTTCAAATTTTAACAAAAATTTTGTATTTCCCCCGTATATTGAAAACTATAAAAGAAATAAAAAAATTAATTGAATATTTGGATTGATGAGAGAATTTCCTATCTTTTGATAGGTTGTAACTTTTTGTACGTTAAATAATAAAAAAGTTACGAGGGAATTACAAATTTTAACAAAAATTTTGTATTTCCCCCGTATATTGAAAACTATAAAAGATAAAAAAAATTATTAAAAAATTTGGATTGCTAAGCAAATTTTCTTTCTTTTGATAGGTTATAACTTTTTGTACGGTAATTAAAAAAACAGTTACGAGAGAATTACAAATTTTAACAAAAATTTTGTATTTCCCCCGTATATTGAAAACTATAAAAGACAAAAAAAAAATTAATTAGAAATTTGGATTGCTGAGCAAATTTCCTTTTTTTTGATAGGTTATAACTTTTTGTACGTTAATTAAAAAAACAGTTACGGGGGAATTACAAATTTTAACAAAAATTTTGTATTTCCCCCATATATTGAAAACTATAAGAGATATAAAAAGTCTAATCGGAAATTTGTATGGCTGAGAAAATTTCCTATCTTTTCTTAGGTTATAACTTTTTGTACGGTAATTAATAAAAAAGTTACGAGGGAATTACAAATTTTAACAAAAATTTGGTATTTCCCCCGTATATTGAAAACTATAGAAGATATGGAAGAACTAATTGGAACTTTGGATTTTTAGAAACATTTCCTATCTTTTGATAGGTTATACCTTTTTGTAAGTTAATTATTAAAAAAGTTACGAGGGATTTACAAATTTTAACAAAAATTTTGTATTTCCCCCGTATATTGAAAACTATAAAAGATATAAAAAGACAAATCGGAAATTTGGATTGCTAAGAAAATTTCCTATCTTTTAATAGGTTATAACTTTTTGTACGGTAATTAATAAAAAAGTTACGAGGGAATTACAAATTTTAAGAAAAATTTTGTATTTCCCCCGTATATTGAAAACTAGAAAGGATATAAAAAGACTAATCAAAAATTTGTGTTGCTGAGAAAATTTCCTATCTTTTGATAGGTTATAACTTTTTGTACGGTAATTAATAAAAAAGTTACGAGGGAATTACAAATTTTAACAAAATTTTTGGATTTCCCCTGTATATTGAAAACTGTAAAAGATATAAAAAAATTAATTGAAAATTTGGATTCTTGAGAAAATTTCCTATCTTTTGATAGGTTATAACTTTTTGTACGGTAATTAATAAAAAAGTTACGAGGGAATTACAAATTTTAACAAAAATTTGGTATTTCCCCCGTATATTGAAAACTATAGAAGATATGAAAGAACTAATTGGAATTTTGAAGTTCTAAAAAAATTTCCTTTCTTTTGATAAGTTATAACTTTTTGTACGGAAATTAATAAAAAAGTTACGAAGGAATTACAAATTTTAACAAAAATTTTGTATTTCCCCCGTATATTGAAAACTATAAAAGATATAAAAAGACAAATTGGAAATTTGGTTTGCTAAAAAAATTTCCTATCTTCTTATAGGTTATAACTTTTTGTACGGTAATTAATAAAAAAGTTACAAGGGAATTTCAAATTTTAACAAAAATTTTGTATTTCCCCCGTATATTGAAAACTACAAAAGATATAAAAAAATTATTTAAAAATTTAGATTCCTGAGAAAATTTCCTATCTTTTGATAGGTTATAACTTTTTGTACGGTAATTAATAAAAAAGTTACGAGGGAATTACAAATTTTAACAAAAATTTGGTATTTCCCCCGTATATTAAAAACTATAAAAGATATAAAAAAACTAGTTGAAATTTTGAATTTTTAAGGAAATTTTCTATCTTTTAATAGGTTATAACTTTTTGTATGTTAATTAATAAACAAGTTACGAGGGATTTACAAATTTTAACCAAAATTTGGTATTTCCCCCGTATATTGAAAACTATAAAAGATATAAAAAGACTAATTGGAAATTTGGATTGCTAAGAAAATTTCGTATCTTTTAATAGGTTATAACTTTTTGTACGTTAATTATTAAAAAAGTTACGAGGGATTTAAAAATTTTAACAAAAATTTTGTATTTCCCCCGTATATTAAAAACTATAAAAGATATAATAAGACTAATTGGAAATTTGGTTTGCTAAAAAAATTTCCTATCTTCTTATAGGTTATAACTTTTTGTACGGTAATTAATAAAAAAGTTACAAGGGAATTTCAAATTTTAACAAAAATTTTGTATTTCCCCCGTATATTGAAAACTACAAAAGATATAAAAAAACTATTTAAAAATTTAGATTCCTGAGAAAATTTCCTATCTTTTGATAGGTTATAACTTTTTGTACGGTAATTAATAAAAAAGTTACGAGGGAATTACAAATTTTAACAAAAATTTGGTATTTCCCCCGTATATTGAAAACTATAGAAGATATGGAAGAACTAATTGGAACTTTGGATTTTTAGAAACATTTCCTATCTTTTGATAGGTTATACCTTTTTGTAAGTTAATTATTAAAAAAGTTACGAGGGATTTACAAATTTTAACAAAAATTTTGTATTTCCCCCGTATATTGAAAACTATAAAAGATATAAAAAGACAAATCAGAAATTTGGATTGCTAAGAAAATTTCCTATCTTTTAATAGGTTATAACTTTTTGTACGGTAATTAATAAAAAAGTTACGAGGGAATTACACATTTTAACAAAAATTTTGTATTTCCCCCGTATATTGAAAACTAGAAAGGATATAAAAAGACTAATCAAAAATTTGTGTTGCTGAGAAAATTTCCTATCTTTTGATAGGTTATAACTTTTTGTACGGTAATTAATAAAAAAGTTACGAGGGAATTACAAATTTTAACAAAATTTTTGGATTTCCCCTGTATATTGAAAACTGTAAAAGATATAAAAAAATTAATTGAAAATTTGGATTCTTGAGAAAATTTCCTATCTTTTGATAGGTTATAACTTTTTGTACGGTAATTAATAAAAAAGTTACGAGGGAATTACAAATTTTAACAAAAATTTGGTATTTCCCCCGTATATTGAAAACTATAGAAGATATGAAAGAACTAATTGGAATTTTGAAGTTCTAAAAAAATTTCCTTTCTTTTGATAAGTTATAACTTTTTGTACGGAAATTAATAAAAAAGTTACGAAGGAATTACAAATTTTAACAAAAATTTTGTATTTCCCCCGTATATTGAAAACTATAAAAGATATAAAAAGACAAATTGGAAATTTGGTTTGCTAAAAAAATTTCCTATCTTCTTATAGGTTATAACTTTTTGTACGGTAATTAATAAAAAAGTTACAAGGGAATTTCAAATTTTAACAAAAATTTTGTATTTCCCCCGTATATTGAAAACTACAAAAGATATAAAAAAATTATTTAAAAATTTAGATTCCTGAGAAAATTTCCTATCTTTTGATAGGTTATAACTTTTTGTACGGTAATTAATAAAAAAGTTACGAGGGAATTACAAATTTTAACAAAAATTTGGTATTTCCCCCGTATATTAAAAACTATAAAAGATATAAAAAAACTAGTTGAAATTTTGAATTTTTAAGGAAATTTTCTATCTTTTAATAGGTTATAACTTTTTGTATGTTAATTAATAAACAAGTTACGAGGGATTTACAAATTTTAACCAAAATTTGGTATTTCCCCCGTATATTGAAAACTATAAAAGATATAAAAAGACTAATTGGAAATTTGGATTGCTAAGAAAATTTCGTATCTTTTAATAGGTTATAACTTTTTGTACGTTAATTATTAAAAAAGTTACGAGGGATTTAAAAATTTTAACAAAAATTTTGTATTTCCCCCGTATATTAAAAACTATAAAAGATATAATAAGACTAATTGGAAATTTGGTTTGCTAAAAAAATTTCCTATCTTCTTATAGGTTATAACTTTTTGTACGGTAATTAATAAAAAAGTTACAAGGGAATTTCAAATTTTAACAAAAATTTTGTATTTCCCCCGTATATTGAAAACTACAAAAGATATAAAAAAACTATTTAAAAATTTAGATTCCTGAGAAAATTTCCTATCTTTTGATAGGTTATAACTTTTTGTACGGTAATTAATAAAAAAGTTACGAGGGAATTACAAATTTTAACAAAAATTTGGTATTTCCCCCGTATATTAAAAACTATAAAAGATATAAAAAAACTAGTTGGAATTTTGAATTTTTAAAAAAATTTTCTATCTTCTAATAGGTTATAACTTTCTGTATGTTTATTAATAAACAAGTTACGAGGGATTTACAAATTTTAACAAAAATTTGGTATTTCCCCCGTATATTGAAAACTATAAAAGATATAAAAAGACTAATCGGAAATTTGTATTGCTGAGAAAATTTCCTATCTTTTGATAGGTTATAACTTTTTGTACGGTAATTAATAAAAAAGTTACGAGGGAATTTCAAATTTTAACAAAAATTTTGTATTTCCCCCGTATATTGAAAACTATAAAAGATATAAAAAAATTAATTGGATATTTGGATTGTTGAGAGAATTTCGTTTCTTTTGATAGGTTATAACTTTTTGTACGTTAATTAAAAAAACAGTTACGAGGGAATTACAAATTTTAACAAAAATTTTGTATTTCCCCCGTATATTGAAAACTATTAAAGATATAAAAAGACTAATCGGAAATTTGTTTGGCTGAGAAAATTTCCTATCTTTTGATAGGTTATAACTTTTTGTACGGTAATTAATAAAAAAGTTACGAGGGAATTACAAATTTTAACAAAAATTTGGTATTTCCCCCGTATATTGAAAACTATAGAAGATATAAAAAGACTAATCGAAAATTTGGATTGCTAAAAAAATTTCCTATCTTTTAATAGGTTATAACTTTTTGTACGGTAATTAATAAAAAAGTTACGAGGGAATTTCAAATTTTAACAAAAATTTTGTATTTCCCCCGTATATTGAAAACTACAAAAGATATAAAAAAATCAATTGGATATTTGGATTGTTGAGAGAATTTCCTATCTCTGATAGGTTATAACTTTTTGTACGGTAAATAAAAAAAAAGGTACGAGGGAATTACAAATTTTAACAAAAATTTTGTATTTCCCCCGTATATTGAAAACTATAAAAGATATAAAAAAATTAATTAAAAATTTGGATTCTTGAGAAAATTTCCTATCTTTTGATAGGTTATAACTTTCTGTACGGTAATTAATAAAAAAGTTACGAGGGAATTTCAAATTTTAACAAAAATTTTTTATTTCCCCCGTATATTGAAAACTACAAAAGATATAAAAAAATTAGTTAAATATTTAGATTCTTGAGAAAATTTTCTATCTTTTGATAGGTTATAACTTTTTGTACGGTAATTAATAAAAAAGTTACGAGGGAATTACAAATTTTAACAAAAATTTGGTATTTCCCCCGTATATTGAAAACTATAAAAAATATAAAAAAAATAATTGGAATTTTGGAGTTCTAAAAAAATTTCCTTTCTTTTGATAAGTTATAACTTTTTGTACGGTAATTAATAAAAAAGTTACGAGGGAATTACAAATTTTAACAAAAATTTTGTATTTCCCCCGTATATTGAAAACTATAAAAGATAATAATATGAAAAAACTAGTTGGAATTTTGAATTTTTAAGAAAATTTTCTATCTTTTAATAGGTTATAACTTTCTGTATGTTAATTAATAAACAAGTTACGAGGGATTTACAAATTTTAACAAAAATTTGGTATTTCCCCCGTATATTGAAAACTAAAAAAGATATAAAAAGACTAATCGGAAATTTGTATTGCTGAGAAAATTTCCTATCTTTTGATTCGTTATAACTTTTTGTACGGTTATTAATGAAAAAGTTACGAGGGAATTTCAAATTTTAACAAAAATTTTGTATTTCCCCCGTATATTAAAAAGTATAAAAGATATAAAAAAATTAATTAGAAATTTGGATTGCTGAGCAAATTTCTTTTCTTTTGATAGGTTATAACTATTTGTACGTTAATTAAAAAAACAGTTACGAGGGAATTACAAATTTTAACAAAAATTTTGTATTTCCCCCGTATATTGAAAACTATAAAAGATATAAAAAGACTAATCGGAAATTTGTATGGCTGAGAAAATTTCCTATCTTTTGATAGGTTATAACTTTTTGTACGGTAATTAATTAAAAAGTTACGAGGGAATTACAAATTTTAACAAAAATTTGGTATTTCCCCCGTATATTGAAAACTATAAAAGATAAAAAAAAATTAATTAGAAATTTGGATTGCTGAGCAAATTTTCTTTCTTTTGATAGGTTACAACTTTTTGTACGTTAATTAAGAAAACAGTTACGAGGGAATTACAAATTTTAACAAAAATTTTGTATTTCCCCCGTATATTAAAAACTATAAAAGATAAAAAAAAATTAATTAGAAATTTGGATTGCTGAGCAAATTTCTTTTCTTTTGATAGGTTTTAACTATTTGTACGTTAATTAAAAAAACAGTTACGAGGGAATTACAAATTTTAACAAAAATTTTGTATTTCCCCCGTATATTGAAAACTATAAAAGATATAAAAAAACTAATCGGAAATTTGTATGACTGAGAAAATTTCCTATCTTTTGATAGGTTATAACTTTTTGTACGGTAATTAATAAAAAAGTTACGAGGGAATTACAAATTTTAACAAAAATTTGGTATTTCCCCCGTATATTGAAAACTATAGAAGATATGAAAGAACTAATTGGAACTTTGGTTTTTAAGAATATTTCCTATCTTCTGATAGGTTATAACTTTTTGTACGTTAATTAATAAAAAAGTTACGAGGGAATTTCAAATTTTAACAAAAATATTTGGATTGTTGAGAGAATTTCCTTTCTTTTGATAGGTTACAACTTTTTGTACGTTAATTAGGAAAACAGTTACGAGGGAATTACAAATTTTAACAAAAATTTTGTATTACCCCTGTATTTTGAAAACTATAAAAGATATGAAAAAACTAATTGGAATTTTGAATTTTTAAGAAAATTTTCTATCTTTTAATAGGCTACAACTTTCTGTACGCTAATTAATAAAAAAGTTACGAGGGATGTACAAATTTTAACAAAAATTTGGTATTTCCCCTGTTTTTTGAAAACTATAAAAGATATAAAAAAAATAATTGGAATTTTGGATTTTTAAAAAAATTTCCTTTTGTTTGATAGGTTATAACTTTTTCTACGGTAATTAATAAAAAAGTTACGAGGCAATTACAAATTTTAACAAAAATTTGGTATTTCTCCCGTATATTAAAAACTATAAAAGATATGAAAGAACTAATTGGAACTTTGGATTTTTAAGAAAATTTCCTATCTTTTGATAGGTTACAACTTTCTGTACGTTAATTAATAAAAAAGTTACTAGGGATTTTCAAATTTTAAGAAAAATTTGGTATTTCCCCCGTTTTTTAAAAACGATAAAAGATATAAAAAAATTAATTGGAATTTTGGATTCTTAACAAAATTTCCTTTCTTTCGATAGGTTATAACTTTGTGTACGTTAATTAATAAAAAAGTTACAAGGGATTTACAAATTTTAACAAAAATTTTGTATTTCCCCCGTATATTGAAAACTATAAAAGATATAAAAAAATTAATTAAAAATTTGGATTCTTGAGAAAATTTTCTATCTTTTAATAGGTTATAACTTTCTGTACGGTAATTAATAAAAAAGTTACGAGGGAATTTCAAATTTTAACAAAAATTTTGTATTTCCCCCGTATATTAAAAACTACAAAAGATATAAAAAAAATAATTGTATATTTGGATTGTTGAGAGAATTTCGTATCTTTTGATAGGTTATAATTTTTTGTACGGTAAATAATAAAAAAGTTACGAGGGAATTACAAATTTTAACAAAAATTTTGTATTTCCCCCGTATATTGAAAACTATAAAAGATAAAAAAAAATTAATTAGAAATTTGGATTGCTGAGCAAATTTCCTTTCTTTTGATAGGTTATAACTTTTTGTACGTTAATTAAGAAAACAGTTACGAGGGAATTACAAATTTTAACAAAAATTTTGTATTTCCCCCGTATATTGAAAACTATAAAAGATAAAAAAAAATTAATTAGAAATTTGGATTGCTGAGCAAATTTCTTTTCTTTTAATAGGTTATAACTATTTGTACGTTAATTAAAAAAACAGTTACGGGGGAATTACAAATTTTAACAAAAATTTTGTATTTCCCCCGTATATTGAAAACTATAAAAGATATAAAAAAACTAATCGCAAATTTGTATGGCTGAGAAAATTTCCTATCTTTTGATAGGTTATAACTTTTTGTACGGTAATTAATAAAAAGTTACGAGGGAATTACAAATTTTAACAAAAATTTGGTATTTCCCCCGGATATTGAAAACTATAAAAGATATAAAAAAATTAATTAAAAATTTGGATTCTTAAAAAATTTCCTATCTTTTGATAGGTTATAACTTTTTGTACGTTAATTAATAAAAAAGTTACGAAGGAATTTCAAATTTTAACACAAATATTTGGATTGTTGAGAGAATTTCGTATCTTTTGATATGTTATAACTTTTTGTACGGTAAATAATAAAAAAGTTACGAGGGAATTACAAATTTTAACAAAAATTTTGTATTTCCCCCGTATATTGAAAACTATAAAAGATAAAAAAAAATTAATTAGAAATTTGGATTGCTGAGCAAATTTCCTTTCTTTTGATAGGTTACAACTTTTTGTACGTTAATTAAGAAAACAGGTACGAGGGAATTACAAATTTTAACAAAAATTTTGTATTTCCCCTGTATTTTGAAAACTATTAAAGATATGAAAAAACTAATTGGAATTTTGAATTTTAAAGAAAATTTTCTATCTTTTAATAGGCTACAACTTTCTGTACGCTAATTAATAAAAAAGTTACGAGGGATGTACAAATTTTAACAAAAATTTGGTATTTCCCCTGTTTTTTGAAAACTATAAAAGATATAAAAAAAATAATTGGAATTTTGGATTTTTAAAAAAATTTCCTTTTGTTTGATAGGTTCTAACTTTTTCTACGGTAATTAATAAAAAAGTTACGAGGCAATTACAAATTTTAACAAAAATTTGGTATTTCCCCCGTATATTAAAAACTATAGAAGATATGAAAGAACTAATTGGAACTTTGGATTTTTAAGAAAATCTCCTATCTTTTGATAGGTTATAACTTTTTGTACGGTAATAAATAAAAAGTTACGAGGGAATTACAAATTTTAACAAAAATTTTGTATTTCCCCCGTATATTGAAAACTATAAAAGATATAAAAAAACTAATCGGAAATTTGTATGGCTGAGAAAATTTCCTATCTTTTGATAGGTTATAACTTTTTGTACGGTAATTAATAAAAAGTTACGAGGGAATTACAAATTTTAACAAAAATTTGGTATTTCCCCCGGATATTGAAAACTATAAAAGATATAAAAAAATTAATTAAAAATTTGGATTCTTAAAAAATTTCCTATCTTTTGATAGGTTATAACTTTTTGTACGTTAATTAACCCTCCGGCGGGCGCGCCAGCGGCAAAATGCCGCATTTTTTATGTTTTTGTTTGTAAATACTGTACATTAAAACTGACGTCGATGTGATTGCAGGTATTCTTACAAGATACATTTGTCCCCCCAATTATATATCAAACATAACCTATTTCGGTCGGCATTACTTGCAGTGTGGCGTTTGAGTTAGGAAGTGCAATTTTTGCGGCTGATTTACCGCGGCGCGCCTGGTCATGTAAGTATAATATGTTTATGGAGTTTTTTCATTTACGATTGTTTGATGCACATTTATTATGGTTAATTGTTTATGTCCACGTATAGTATATGTGTGCGTTTGTAAGTCGCTTTTTTAGTTAAATTTTTTACAGAATTTTTCATTCTTTTCAGACATCTGGTTATAGCTGGAATAAATGCCCGTGTAATATTAAAATTTAACAATTTGGACAACAAAGATAATAGACGTGTTTTTTTAAAAAAAACTGTATCTTAAACTAATTAGAGATCACTTGAAGAAGATGGCTCTGATACAATCGCTGCCTAAAGAGATTTATTTTTTTCTGTCAAAATACAGAAATGAAGAAGAGCCTGGAAGAGGTGAAGAAGGCTGGTATTTGTTTCATTTTTGGCCCTTACAAAAACAATAGAACTAACAAAAGTGTAATAAGTGTAAAAGAGGTATTTGTAAAAAGCATAGTTCCATACATATTACGTGCGCAAAATGTGGAGAAGAGGAAATGGAATTAAAATAAAGGGCTAATCTAATTATTTGTTTTTTTTAAATTTTATTATCATTTTTGCAAGTATTAGTTATAGAATTACATTTATTTTTGGTAATATGTTTAGTTTCACTTATTTAATACATTTCAAATTATTGAATGGTCTTTTTTGTAAGAAATAACATTTGCGGTGCAATAGCCGCGGTGCGCCTGTTCATGGAATCTTAAGAGGCGCGCCCGCCCGAGGGTTAATAAAAAAGTTACGAAGGAATTTCAAATTTTAACACAAATATTTGGATTGTTGAGAGAATTTCGTATCTTTTGATATGTTATAACTTTTTGTACGGTAAATAATAAAAAAGTTACGAGGGAATTACAAATTTTAACAAAAATTTTGTATTTCCCTTGTATATTGAAAACTATAAAAGATAAAAAAAAATTAATTAGAAATTTGGATTGCTGAGCAAATTTCCTTTCTTTTGATAGGTTACAACTTTTTGTACGTTAATTAAGAAAACAGTTACGAGGGAATTACAAATTTTAACAAAAATTTTGTATTTCCCCTGTATTTTGAAAACTATTAAAGATATGAAAAAACTAATTGGAATTTTGAATTTTTAAGAAAATTTTCTATCTTTTAATAGGCTACAACTTTCTGTACGCTAATTAATAAAAAAGTTACGAGGGATGTACAAATTTTAACAAAAATTTGGTATTTGCCCTGTTTTTTGAAAACTATAAAAGATATAAAAAAAATAATTGGAATTTTGGATTTTTAAAAAAATTTCCTTTTGTTTGATAGGTTATAACTTTTTCTACGGTAATTAATAAAAAAGTTACGAGGCAATTACAAATTTTAACAAAAATTTGGTATTTCCCCCGTATATTAAAAACTATAGAAGATATGAAAGAACTAATTGGAACTTTGGATTTTTAAGAAAATTTCCTATCTTTTGATAGGTTACAACTTTCTGTACGTTAATTAATAAAAAAGTTACTAGGGATTTTCAAATTTTAAGAAAAATTTGGTATTTCCCCCGTTTTTTAAAAACGATAAAAGATATAAAAAAATTAATTGGAATTTTGGATTCTTAAAAAAATTTCCTTCCTTTCGATAGGTTATAACTTTTTGTACGTTAATTAATAAAAAAGTTACGAGGGATTTACAAATTTTAACAAAAATTTTGTATTTCCCCCGTATATTGAAAACTATAAAAGATATAAAAAGACTAATCGGAAATTTGGATTGCTAAAAAAATTTCCTATCTTTTAATAGGTTATAACTTTTTGTACGGTAATTAATAAAAAAGTTACGAGGGAATTTCAAATTTTAACAAAAATTTTGTATTTCCACCGTATATTGAAAACTACAAAAGATATAAAAAAATTAATTGGATATTTGGATTGTTGAGAGAATTTCCTATCTTTTGATAGGTTATAACTTTTTGTACGGTAATTAATAAAAAACTTACGAGGGAATTACAAATTTTAACAAAAATTTGGTATTTCCCTCGTATATTGAAAACTATAAAAGATATAAAAAAAATAATTGGAATTTTGGAGTTCTAAAAAAATTTCCTTTCTTTTGATAAGTTATAACTTTTTGTACGGTAATTAATAAAAAAGTTACGAGGGAATTACAAATTTTAACAAAAATTTTGTATTTCCCCCGTATATTGAAAACTATAAAAGATATGAAAAAACTAGTTGAAATTTTGAATTTTTAAGAAAATTTTCTATCTTTTAGTAGGTTATAACTTTTTGTATGTTAATTAATAAACAAGTTACGAGGGATTTACAAATTTTAACCAAAATTTGGTATTACCCCCGTATATTGAAAACTATAAAAGATATAAAAAGACTAATCGGAAATTTGGATTGCTAAGAAAATTTCCTATCATTTAATAGGTTATAACTTTTTGTACGTTAATTAATAAAAAAGTTACGAGGGATTCCCCCGTATATTGAAATCTATAAACGATAACAAAAAATTAATTAGAAATTTGGATTGCTGAGCAAATTTTCTTTCTTATAATAGGTTATAACTTTTTGTACGTTAATTAAAAAAACAGTTACGAGGGAATTACAAATTTTAACAAAAATTTTGTATTTCCCCCGTATATTGAAATCTATAAACGATAAAAAAAAATTAATTAGAAATTTGGATTGCTGAGCAAATTTCCTTTCTTATAATAGGTTATAACTTTTTGTACGGTAATTAATAAAAAAGTTACGAGGGAATTTTAAATTTTAACAAAAATTTTGTATTTCCCCCGTATATTAAAAACTACAAAAGATAAAAAAAAATTAATTGGATATTTGGATTTTTGAGAGAATTTCCTATCTTTTGATAGGTTATAACTTTTTGTACGGTAAATAATAAAAAAGTTACGAGGGAATTACAAATTTTAACAAAAATTTTGTATTTCCCCCGTATATTGAAAACTATAAAAGATATAAAAAAATTAATTGAAAATTTGGATTCTTAAGAAAATTTCCTATCTTTTGATAGGTTACAACTTTTTGTACGGTAATTAATAAAAAAGTTACGAGGGAATTACAAATTTTAACAAAAATTTGGTATTTCCCCCGTATATTGAAAACTATAAAAGATATAAAAAAAATAATTGGAATTTTGGAGTTCTAAAAAAATTTCCTTTCTTTTGATAAGTTATAATTTTTTGTACGGTAATTAATAAAAAAGTTACGAGGGAATTACAAATTTTAACAAAAATTGTGTATTTCCCCCGTATATTGAAAACTATAAAAGATATGAAAAAACTAGTTAGAATTTTAAATTTTTAAGAAAATTTTCTATCTTTTAATATGTTATAACTTTCTGTACGTTAATTAATAAACAAGTTACGAGGGATTTACAAATTTTAACAAAAATTTGGTATTTTCCCCGTATATTGAAAACTATAAAAGATATAAAAAAAATTAATTGAAAATTTGGATTCTTGAGAAAATTTTCTATCTTTTAATAGGTTATAATTTTTTGTACGGTAATTAATAAAAACGTTACGAGGGATTTACAAATTTTAACAAAAATTTTGTATTTCCCCCGTATATTGAATACTATAAGAGATATAAAAAGACTAATCAGAAATTTGGATTGCTTACAAAATTTCCTATCTTTTAATAGGTTATAACTTTTTGTACGGTAATTAAAAAAAAGTTACCAGGGAATTTCAAATTTAAACAAAAATTTTGTATTTCCCCCGTATATTGAAAACTATAAAAGATATAAAAAAAATAATTGGAATTTTGGATTTCTAAAAAAATTTCCTTTCTTTTGATCGGTTTTAACTTTTTGTACGGTAATTAATAAAAAAGTTACGAGGGAATTACAAATTTTAACAAAAATTTTGTATTTCCCCCGTATATTGAAAACTATAAAAGAAATAAAAAAATTAATTGGATATTTGGGTTGTTGAAAGAATTTTCTATCTTTTGATAGGTTATAACTTTTTGTACGGTAAATAATAAAAAAGTTACGAGGGAATTACAAATTTTAACAAAAATTTTGTATTTCCCCCGTATATTGAAAACTATAAAAGATAAAAAAAAAAAAAAATTAGAAATTTGGATTGCTGAGCAAATTTTCTTTCTTTTGATAGGTTATAACTTTTTGTACGTTAATTAATAAAAAAGTTACGAGGGAATTACAAATTTTAACAAAAATTTTGTATTTTTCCCGTATATTGAAAACTATAAAAGATATGAAAAAACAAGTTGGAATTTTGAATTTTTAAGAAAATTTTCTATCTTTTAATAGGTTATAACTTTTTGTATGTTAATTAATAAACAAGTTACGAGGGATTTACAAATTTTAACCAAAATTTGGTATTTCCCCCGTATATTGAAAACTATAAAAGATATAAAAAGACTAATCGGAAATTTGGATTGCTAAGAAAATTTCCTATCTTCTAATAGGTTATAACTTTTTGTACGTTGGTTAATAAAAAAGTTTCGAGGGATTTACAAATTTTAACAAAAATTTTGTATTTCTTCCGTATATTGAAAACTATAAAAGATATAAAAAGACTAATTGGAAATTTGGTTGCTTAAAAAATTTCCTATCTTTTCATAGGTTATAACTTTTTGTACGGTAATTAATAAAAAAGTTACGAGGGAATTTCAAATTTTAACAAAAATTTTGTATTTCCCCCGTATATTGAAAACTACAAAAGATATAAAAAAATTAATTGAAAATTTGGATTGTTGAGAGAATTTTCTATCTTTTAATAGGTTATAACTTTTTGTACGGTAATTAATAAAAAAGTTACGAGGGAATTACAAATTTTAACAAAAATTTTGTATTACCCCCGTATATTGAAAACTATAAAAGATATAAAAAAATTAATTGAAAATTTGGATTCTTGAGAAAATTTCCTATCTTTTGATAGGTTATAACTTTTTGTACGGTAATTAATAAAAAAGTTACGAGGGAATTACAAATTTTAACAAAAATTTGGTATTTTGCCCGTATATTGAAAACTATAAAAGATATGAAAAAACTAGTTGGAATTTTGAATTTTTAAGAAAATTTTCTATCTTTTAATATGTTATAACTTTCTGTACGTTAATTAATAAACAAGTTACGAGAGATTTACAAATTTTAACAAAAATTTGGTATTTTCCCCGTATATTGAAAACTATAAAAGATATCAAAAAATTAATTGAAAATTTGGATTCTTGAGAAAATTTTCTATCTTTTAATAGGTTATAATTTTTTGTACGGTAATTAATAAAAAAGTTACGAGGGATTTACAAATTTTAACAAAAATTTTGTATTTCCCCCGTATATTGAATACTATAAGAGATATAAAAAGACTAATCGGAAATTTGGATTGCTTACAAAATTTCCTATCTTTTAATAGGTTATAACTTTTTGTACGGTAATTAAAAAAAAGTTACCAGGGAATTTCAAATTTAAACAAAAATTTTGTATTTCCCCCGTATATTGAAAACTACAAAAGATATAAAAAAATTAATTGGATATTTGGATTGTTGAGAGAATTTCCTATCTTTTAATAGGTTATAACTTTTTGTACGGTAATTAATAAAAAAGTTACGAGAGAATTACAAATTTTAACAAATATTTTGTATTTCCCCCGTATATTGAAAACTATAAAAGAAATAAAAAAATTATTTGGATATTTGGGTTGTTGAAAGAATTTTCTATCTTTTGATAGGTTATAACTTTTTGTACGGTAAATAATAAAAAAGTTACGAGGGAATTACAAATTTTAACAAAAATTTTGTATTTCCCCCGTATATTGAAAACTATAAAAGAAATAAAAAAATTAATTGGATATTTGGATTGTTGAGAGAATTTCCTAACTTTTAATAGGTTATAACTTTTTGTACGGTAAATAATAAAAAAGTTACGAGGGAATTACAAATTTTAACAAAAATTTTGTATTTCCCCCGTCTATTGAAAACTATAAAAGATATAAAAAGACTAATCGGAAATTTGGATTGCTAAAAAAATTTCCTATTTTCTAATAGGTTATAACTTTTTGTACGTTAGTTAATAAAAAAGTTACAAGGGATTTAAAAATTTTAACAAAAATTTTGTATTTCCCCCGTATATTGAAAACTATAAAAGATATAAAAAGACTAATTGAAAATTTGGTTGCTAAAAAAATTTCCTATCTTTTTATAGGTTATAACTTTTTGTACGGTAATTAATAAAAAAGTTACGAGGGAATTTCAAATTTTAACAAAAATTTTGTATTTCCCCCGTATATTGAAAACTAAAAAAGATATAAAAAAATTAATTAAAAATTTGGATTGTTGAGAGAATTTCCTATCTTTTAATAGGTTATAACTTTTTGTACGGTAATTAATAAAAAAGTTACGAGGGAATTACAAATTTTAACAAAAATTTTGTATTTCCCCCGTATATTGAAAACTATAAAAGATATAAAAAAATTAATTGAAAATTTGGATTCTTGAGAAAATTTCCTATCTTTTGATAGGTTATAACTTTTTGTACGGTAATTAATAAATAGGTTACGAGGGATTTACAAATTTTAACAAAAATTTGGTATTTTCCCCGTATATTGAAAACTATAAAAGATATAAAAAAATTAATTGAAAATTTGGATTCTTGAGAAAATTTTCTATCTTTTAATAGGTTATAATTTTTTGTACGGTAATTAATAAAAAAGTTACGGGGGATTTACAAATTTTAACAAAAATTTTGTATTTCCCCCGTATATTGAATACTATAAGAGATATAAAAAGACTTATCAGAAATTTGGATTGCTTACAAAATTTCCTATCTTTTAATAGGTTATACCTTTTTGTACGGTAATTAAAAAAAAGTTACCAGGGAATTTCAAATTTTAACAAAAATTTTGTATTTCCCCCGTATATTGAAAACTACAAAAGTTATAAAAAAATTAATTGGATATTTAAATTCTTGAGAAAATTTCCTTTTTTTTTGATAGGTTATAACTTTTTGTACGGTAATTAATAAAAAAGTTACGAGGGAATTACAAATTTTAACAAAAATTTGGTATTTCCCCCGTATATTGAAAACTATAAAAGATATGAAAAAACTAGTTGGAATTTTGAATTTTTAAGAAAATTTTCTATCTTTTAATATGTTATAACTTTCTGTACGTTAATTAATAAACAAGTTACGAGGGATTTACAAATTTTAACAAAAATTTGGTATTTTCCCCGTATATTGAAAACTATAAAAGATATAAAAAAATTAATTGAAAATTTGGATTCTTGAGAAAATTTTCTATCTTTTAATAGGTTATAATTTTTTGTACGGTATCTAATAAAAAAGTTACGAGGGATTTACAAATTTTAACAAAAATTTTGTATTTCCCCTGTATATTGAAAACTATAAAAGATATGAAAAAAATAATTGGAATTTTGGATTTCTAAAAAAATTTCCTTTCTTTTGATCGGTTATAACTTTTTGTACGGTAATTGATAAAAAAGTTACGAGGGAATTACAAATTTTAACAAAAATTTTGTATTTACCCCGTATATTAAAAACTATAAAAGATATGAAAAAACTAGTTGGAATTTTGAATTTTTAAGAAAATTTTCTATCTTTTAATAGGTTCTAACTTTCTGTATGTTAATTAATAAACAAGTTACGAGGGATTTACAAATTTTAACAAAAATTTGGTATTTCCCCCGTATATTGAAAACTATAAAAGATATAAAAAGACTAATCGGAAATTTGTATTGCTGAGAAAATTTCCTATCTTTTGATAGGTTATAACTTTTTGTACGGTAATTAATAAAAAAGTTACGAGGGAATTTCAAATTTTAACAAAAATTTTGTATTTCGCCCGTATATTGAAAACTGTAACAGATATAAAAAAATTAATTGGATATTTGGATTGTTGAGAGAATTTCCTATCTTTTGATAGGTTATAACTTTTTGTACGGTAAATAATAAAAAAGTTACGAGGGAATTACAAATTTTAACAAAAATTTTGTATTTCCCCCGTATATTGAAAACTATAAAAGATAAAAAAAAAATTAATTAGAAATATGGATTGCTGAGCAAATTTCCTTTCTTTTGATAGGTTATAACTTTTTGTACGTTAATTAAGAAAACAGTTACGAGGGAATTACAAATTTTAACAAAAATTTTGTATTTCCCCCGTATATTGAAAAGTAGAAAAGATATAAAAAGACTAATTAAATATTTGGATTGTTGAGAGAATTTCCTATCTTTTAATAGGTTATAACTTTTTGTACGGTAAATAATAAAAAAGTTACGAGGGAATTACAAATTTTAACAAAAATTTTGTATTTCCCCCGTATATTGAAAACTATAAAAGATATGAAAAAACTAGTTGGAATTTTGAATTTTTAAGAAAATTTTCTATCTTTTAATAGGTTCTAACTTTCTGTATGTTAATTAATAAACAAGTTACGAGGGATTTACAAATTTTAACAAAAATTTGGTATTTCCCCCGTATATTGAAAACCAAAAAAGATATAAAAAGACTAATCGGAAATTTGTATTGCTGAGAAAATTTCCTATCTTTTGATTCGTTATAACTTTTTGTACGGTTATTAATAAAAAAGTTACGAGGGAATTTCAAATTTTAACAAAAATTTTGTATTTCCCCCGTATATAAAAAACTATAAAAGATATAAAAAAATTAATTAGAAATTTGGATTGCTGAGCAAATTTCTTTTCTTTTGATAGGTTATACTATTTGTACGTTAATTAAAAAAACAGTTACGAGGGAATTACAAATTTTAACAAAAATTTTGTATTTCCCCCGTATATTGAAAACTATAAAAGATATAAAAAGACTAATCGGAAATTTGTATGGCTGAGAAAATTTCCTATCTTTTGATAGGTTATAACTTTTTGTACGGTAATTAATTAAAAAGTTACGAGGGAATTCGTATATTAAAAACTACAAAAGATATAAAAAAAATAATTGTATATTTGGATTGTTGAGAGAGTTTCGTATCTTTTGATAGGTTAGAACTTTTTGTACGGTAAATAATAAAAAAGTTACGGGGGAATTACAAATTTTAACAAAAATTTTGTATTTCCCCCGTATATTGAAAACTATAAAAGATAAAAAAAAATTAATTAGAAATTTGGAATGCTGAGCAAATTTCCTTTCTTTTGATAGGTTATAACTTTTTGTACGTTAATTAAGAAAACAGTTACGAGGGAATTACAAATTTTAACAAAAATTTTGTATTTCCCCCGTATATTGAAAACTATAAAAGATATAAAAAAACTAATCGGAAATTTGTATGGCTGAGAAAATTTCCTATCTTTTGATAGGTTATAACTTTTTGTACGGTAATTAATAAAAAAGTTACGAGGGAATTACAAATTTTAACAAAAATTTGGTATTTCCCCCGTATATTGAAAACTATAGAAGATATGAAAGAACTAATTGGAACTTTGGTTTTTAAGAATATTTCCTATCTTCTGATAGGTTATAACTTTTTGTACGTTAATTAATAAAAAAGTTACGAGGGAATTTCAAATTTTAACAAAATTTCGTATCTTTTGATATGTTATAACTTTTTGTACGGTAAATAATAAAAAAGTTACGAGGGAATTACAAATTTTAACAAAAATTTTGTATTTCCCCCGTATATTGAAAACTATAAAAGATAAAAAAAAATTAATTAGAAATTTGGATTGCTGAGCAAATTTCCTTTCTTTTGATAGGTTACAACTTTTTGTACGTTAATTAAGAAAACAGTTACGAGGGAATTACAAATTTTAACAAAAATTTTGTATTTCCCCTGTATTTTGAAAACTATAAAAGATATGAAAAAACTAATTGGAATTTTGAATTTTTTAAGAAAATTTTCTACCTTTTAATGGGCTACAACTTTCTGTACGCTAATTAATAAAAAAGTTACGAGGGATGTACAAATTTTAACAAAAATTTGGTATTTCCCCTGTTTTTTGAAAACTATAAAAGATATAAAAAAAATAATTGGAATTTTGGATTTTTAAAAAAATTTCCTTTTGTTTGATAGGTTATAACTTTTTCTACGGTAATTAATAAAAAAGTTACGAGGCAATTACAAATTTTAACAAAAATTTGGTATTTCCCCCGTATATTAAAAACTATAGAAGATATGAAAGAACTAATTGGAACTTTGGATTCTTGAGAAAATTTCCTATCTTTTGATAGGTTATAACTTTTTGTACGGTAATTAATAAAAAAGTTACGAGGGAATTACAAATTTTAACAAAAATTTTGTATTTCCCCCGTATATTGAAAACTATAAAAAATATAAAAAAAATAATTGGAATTTTGGAGTTCTAAAAAAATTTCCTTTCTTTTGATAAGTTATAACTTTTTGTACGGTAATTAATAAAAAAGTTACGAGGGAATTACAAATTTTAACAAAAATTTGGTATTTCCCCCGTATATTGAAAACTATAAAAGATATAAAAAAAATAATTGGAATTTTGGAGTTCTAAAAAAATTTCCTTTCTTTTGATAAGTTATAACTTTTTGTACGGTAATTAATAAAAAAGTTACGAGGGAATTACAAATTTTAACAAAAATTTTGTATTTCCCCTGTATATTGAAAACTATAAAAGATAATAATATGAAAAAACTAGTTGGAATTTTGAATTTTTAAGAAAATTTTCTATCTTTTAATAGGTTATAACTTTCTGTATGTTAATTAATAAACAAGTTACGAGGGATTTACAAATTTTAACAAAAATTTGCTATTTCCCCCGTATATTGAAAACTAAAGAAGATATAAAAAGACTAATCGGAAATTTGTATTGCTGAGAAAATTTCCTATCTTTTGATTCGTTATAACTTTTTGTACGGTTATTAATAAAAAAGTTACGAGGGAATTTCAAATTTTAACAAAAATTTTGTATTTCCTCCGTATATTAAAAACTATAAAAGATATAAAAAAATTAATTAGAAATTTGGATTGCTGAGCAAATTTCTTTTCTTTTAATAGGTTATAACTATTTGTACGTTAATTAAAAAAACAGTTACGAGGGAATTACAAATTTTAACAAAAATTTTGTATTTCCCCCGTATATTGAAAACTATAAAAGATATAAAAAGACTAATCGGAAATTTGTATGGCTGAGAAAATTTCCTATCTTTTGATAGGTTATAACTTTTTGTACGGTAATTAATTAAAAAGTTACGAGGGAATTACAAATTTTAACAAAAATTTGGTATTTCCCCCGTATATTGAAAACTATAGAAGATATGAAAGAACTAATTGGAGCTTTGGTTTTTAAGAATATTTACTATCTTTTGATAGGTTATAACTTTTTGTACGTTAATTAATAAAAAAGTTACGAGGGAATTTCAAATTTTAACAAAAATTTTGTATTTCCCCCGTATATTAAAAACTACAAAAGATATAAAAAAAATAATTGTATATTTGGATTGTTGAGAGAATTTCGTATCTTTTGATAGGTTATAACTTTTTGTACGGTAAATAATAAAAAAGTTACGAGGGAATTACAAATTTTAACAAAAATTTTGTATTTCCCCCGTATATTGAAAACTATAAAAGATAAAAAAAAATTAATTAGAAATTTGGATTGCTGAGCAAATTTCCTTTCTTTTGATAGGTTACAACTTTTTGTACGTTAATTAAGAAAACAGTTACGAGGGAATTACAAATTTTAACAAAAATTTTGTATTTCCCCTGTATTTTGAAAACTATTAAAGATATGAAAAAACTAATTGGAATTTTGAATTTTTAAGAAAATTTTCTATCTTTTAATAGGCTACAACTTTCTGTACGCTAATTAATAAAAAAGTTACGAGGGATGTACAAATTTTAACAAAAATTTGGTATTTGCCCTGTTTTTTGAAAACTATAAAAGATATAAAAAAAATAATTGGAATTTTGGATTTTTAAAAAAATTTCCTTTTGTTTGATAGGTTATAACTTTTTCTACGGTAATTAATAAAAAAGTTACGAGGCAATTACAAATTTTAACAAAAATTTGGTATTTCCCCCGTATATTAAAAACTATAGAAGATATGAAAGAACTAATTGGAACTTTGGATTTTTAAGAAAATTTCCTATCTTTTGATAGGTTACAACTTTCTGTACGTTAATTAATAAAAAAGTTACTAGGGATTTTTAAATTTTAAGAAAAATTTGGTATTTCCCCCGTTTTTTAAAAACGATAAAAGATATAAAAAAATTAATTGGAATTTTGGTTTTTTAAAAAAATTTCCTTCCTTTCGATAGGTTATAACTTTTTGTACGTTAATTAATAAAAAAGTTACGAGGGATTTACAAATTTTAACAAAAATTTTGTATTTCCCCCGTATATTGAAAACTATAAAAGATATAAAAAGACTAATCGGAAATTTGGATTGCTAAAAAAATTTCCTATCTTTTAATAGGTTATAACTTTTTGTACGGTAATTAATAAAAAAGTTACGAGGGAATTTCAAATTTTAACAAAAATTTTGTATTTCCACCGTATATTGAAAACTACAAAAGATATAAAAAAATTAATTGGATATTTGGATTGTTGAGAGAATTTCCTATCTTTTGATAGGTTATAACTTTTTGTACGGTAATTAATAAAAAACTTACGAGGGAATTACAAATTTTAACAAAAATTTGGTATTTCCCTCGTATATTGAAAACTATAAAAGATATAAAAAAAATAATTGGAATTTTGGAGTTCTAAAAAAATTTCCTTTCTTTTGATAAGTTATAACTTTTTGTACGGTAATTAATAAAAAAGTTACGAGGGAATTACAAATTTTAACAAAAATTTTGTATTTCCCCCGTATATTGAAAACTATAAAAGATATGAAAAAACTAGTTGAAATTTTGAATTTTTAAGAAAATTTTCTATCTTTTAGTAGGTTATAACTTTTTGTATGTTAATTAATAAACAAGTTACGAGGGATTTACAAATTTTAACCAAAATTTGGTATTACCCCCGTATATTGAAAACTATAAAAGATATAAAAAGACTAATCGGAAATTTGGATTGCTAAGAAAATTTCCTATCATTTAATAGGTTATAACTTTTTGTACGTTAATTAATAAAAAAGTTACGAGGGATTCCCCCGTATATTGAAATCTATAAACGATAACAAAAAATTAATTAGAAATTTGGATTGCTGAGCAAATTTTCTTTCTTATAATAGGTTATAACTTTTTGTACGTTAATTAAAAAAACAGTTACGAGGGAATTACAAATTTTAACAAAAATTTTGTATTTCCCCCGTATATTGAAATCTATAAACGATAAAAAAAAAATAATTAGAAATTTGGATTGCTGAGCAAATTTCCTTTCTTATAATAGGTTATAACTTTTTGTACGGTAATTAATAAAAAAGTTACGAGGGAATTTTAAATTTTAACAAAAATTTTGTATTTCCCCCGTATATTAAAAACTACAAAAGATAAAAAAAAATTAATTGGATATTTGGATTTTTGAGAGAATTTCCTATCTTTTGATAGGTTATAACTTTTTGTACGGTAAATAATAAAAAAGTTACGAGGGAATTACAAATTTTAACAAAAATTTTGTATTTCCCCCGTATATTGAAAACTATAAAAGATATAAAAAAATTAATTGAAAATTTGGATTCTTAAGAAAATTTCCTATCTTTTGATAGGTTATAACTTTTTGTACGGTAATTAATAAAAAAGTTACGAGGGAATTACAAATTTTAACAAAAATTTGGTATTTCCCCCGTATATTGAAAACTATAAAAGATATAAAAAAAATAATTGGAATTTTGGAGTTCTAAAAAAATTTCCTTTCTTTTGATAAGTTATAATTTTTTGTACGGTAATTAATAAAAAAGTTACGAGGGAATTACAAATTTTAACAAAAATTGTGTATTTCCCCCGTATATTGAAAACTATAAAAGATATGAAAAAACTAGTTAGAATTTTAAATTTTTAAGAAAATTTTCTATCTTTTAATATGTTATAACTTTCTGTACGTTAATTAATAAACAAGTTACGAGGGATTTACAAATTTTAACAAAAATTTGGTATTTTCCCCGTATATTGAAAACTATAAAAGATATAAAAAAATTAATTGAAAATTTGGATTCTTGAGAAAATTTTCTATCTTTTAATAGGTTATAATTTTTTGTACGGTAATTAATAAAAAAGTTACGAGGGATTTACAAATTTTAACAAAAATTTTGTATTTCCCCCGTATATTGAATACTATAAGAGATATAAAAAGACTAATCAGAAATTTGGATTGCTTACAAAATTTCCTATCTTTTAGTAGGTTATAACTTTTTGTACGGTAATTAAAAAAAAGTTACCAGGGAATTTCAAATTTAAACAAAAATTTTGTATTTCCCCCGTATATTGAAAACTATAAAAGATATAAAAAAAATAATTGGAATTTTGGATTTCTAAAAAAATTTCCTTTCTTTTGATCGGTTTTAACTTTTTGTACGGTAATTAATAAAAAAGTTACGAGGGAATTACAAATTTTAACAAAAATTTTGTATTTCCCCCGTATATTGAAAACTATAAAAGAAATAAAAAAATTAATTGGATATTTGGGTTGTTGAAAGAATTTTCTATCTTTTGATAGGTTATAACTTTTTGTACGGTAAATAATAAAAAAGTTACGAGGGAATTACAAATTTTAACAAAAATTTTGTATTTCCCCCGTATATTGAAAACTATAAAAGATAAAAAAAAAAAAAATTAGAAATTTGGATTGCTGAGCAAATTTTCTTTCTTTTGATAGGTTATAACTTTTTGTACGTTAATTAATAAAAAAGTTACGAGGGAATTACAAATTTTAACAAAAATTTTGTATTTTTCCCGTATATTGAAAACTATAAAAGATATGAAAAAACAAGTTGGAATTTTGAATTTTTAAGAAAATTTTCTATCTTTTAATAGGTTATAACTTTTTGTATGTTAATTAATAAACAAGTTACGAGGGATTTACAAATTTTAACCAAAATTTGGTATTTCCCCCGTATATTGAAAACTATAAAAGATATAAAAAGACTAATCGGAAATTTGGATTGCTAAGAAAATTTCCTATCTTCTAATAGGTTATAACTTTTTGTACGTTAGTTAATAAAAAAGTTTCGAGGGATTTACAAATTTTAACAAAAATTTTGTATTTCTTCCGTATATTGAAAACTATAAAAGATATAAAAAGACTAATTGGAAATTTGGTTGCTAAAAAAATTTCCTATCTTTTCATAGGTTATAACTTTTTGTACGGTAATTAATAAAAAAGTTACGAGGGAATTTCAAATTTTAACAAAAATTTTGTATTTCCCCCGTATATTGAAAACTACAAAAGATATAAAAAAATTAATTGAAAATTTGGATTGTTGAGAGAATTTTCTATCTTTTAATAGGTTATAACTTTTTGTACGGTAATTAATAAAAAAGTTACGAGGGAATTACAAATTTTAACAAAAATTTTGTATTACCCCCGTATATTGAAAACTATAAAAGATATAAAAAAATTAATTGAAAATTTGGATTCTTGAGAAAATTTCCTATCTTTTGATAGGTTATAACTTTTTGTACGGTAATTAATAAAAAAGTTACGAGGGAATTACAAATTTTAACAAAAATTTGGTATTTTGCCCGTATATTGAAAACTATAAAAGATAAATATGAAAAAACTAGTTGGAATTTTGAATTTTTAAGAAAATTTTCTATCTTTTAATATGTTATAACTTTCTGTACGTTAATTAATAAACAAGTTACGAGAGATTTACAAATTTTAACAAAAATTTGGTATTTTCCCCGTATATTGAAAACTATAAAAGATATCAAAAAATTAATTGAAAATTTGGATTCTTGAGAAAATTTTCTATCTTTTAATAGGTTATAATTTTTTGTACGGTAATTAATAAAAAAGTTACGAGGGATTTACAAATTTTAACAAAAATTTTGTATTTCCCCCGTATATTGAATACTATAAGAGATATAAAAAGACTAATCGGAAATTTGGATTGCTTACAAAATTTCCTATCTTTTAATAGGTTATAACTTTTTGTACGGTAATTAAAAAAAAGTTACCAGGGAATTTCAAATTTAAACAAAAATTTTGTATTTCCCCCGTATATTGAAAACTACAAAAGATATAAAAAAATTAATTGGATATTTGGATTGTTGAGAGAATTTCCTATCTTTTAATAGGTTATAACTTTTTGTACGGTAATTAATAAAAAAGTTACGAGAGAATTACAAATTTTAACAAAAATTTTGTATTTCCCCCGTATATTGAAAACTATAAAAGAAATAAAAAAATTATTTGGATATTTGGGTTGTTGAAAGAATTTTCTATCTTTTGATAGGTTATAACTTTTTGTACGGTAAATAATAAAAAAGTTACGAGGGAATTACAAATTTTAACAAAAATTTTGTATTTCCCCCGTATATTGAAAACTATAAAAGATAAAAAAAAAATAAATTAGAAATTTGGATTGCTGAGCAAATTTTCTTTCTTTTGATAGGTTATAACTTTTTGTACGTTAATTAATAAAAAAGTTACGAGGGAATTACAAATTTTAACAAAAATTTTGTATTTTTCCCGTATATTGAAAACTATAAAAGATATGAAAAAACAAGTTGGAATTTTGAATTTTTAAGAAAATTTTCTATCTTTTAATAGGTTATAACTTTTTGTATGTTAATTAATAAACAAGTTACGAGGGATTTACAAATTTTAACCAAAATTTGGTATTTCCCCCGTATATTGAAAACTATAAAAGATATAAAAAGACTAATCGGAAATTTGGATTGCTAAGAAAATTTTCTATCTTCTAATAGGTTATAACTTTTTGTACGTTAGTTAATAAAAAAGTTTCGAGGGATTTACAAATTTTAACAAAAATTTTGTATTTCCCCCGTATATTGAAAACTATAAAACATATAAAAAGACTAATTGGAAATTTGGTTGCTAAAAAAACTTCCTATCTTTTCATAGGTTATAACTTTTTGTACGGTAATTAATAAAAAAGTTACGAGGGAATTTCAAATTTTAACAAAAATTTTGTATTTCCCCCGTATATTGAAAACTACAAAAGATATAAAAAAATTAATTGAAAATTTGGATTGTTGAGAGAATTTTCTATCTTTTAATAGGTTATAACTTTTTGTACGGTAATTAATAAAAAAGTTACGAGGGAATTACAAATTTTAACAAAAATTTTGTATTACCCCCGTATATTGAAAACTATAAAAGATATAAAAAAATTAATTGAAAATTTGGATTCTTGAGAAAATTTTCTATCTTTTAATAGGTTATAACTTTTTGTACGGTAATTAATAAAAAAGTTACGAGGGAATTACAAATTTTAACAAAAATTTGGTATTTTGCCCGTATATTGAAAACTATAAAAGATATGAAAAAACTAGTTGGAATTTTGAATTTCTAAGAAAATTTTCTATCTTTTAATATGTTATAACTTTCTGTACGTTAATTAATAAAGAAGTTACGAGGTATTTACAAATTTTAACAAAAATTTGGTATTTTCCCCGTATATTGAAAACTATAAAAGATATCAAAAAATTAATTGAAAATTTGGATCCTTGAGAAAATTTTCTATCTTTTAATAGGTTATAATTTTTTGTACGGTAATTAATAAAAAAGTTACGAGGGATTTACAAATTTTAACAAAAATTTTGTATTTCCGCCGTATATTGAATACTATAAGAGATATAAAAAGACTAATCGGAAATTTGGATTGCTTACAAAATTTCCTATCTTTTAATAGGTTATAACTTTTTGTACGGTAATTAAAAAAAAGTTACCAGGGAATTTCAAATTTAAACAAAAATTTTGTATTTCCCCCGTATATTGAAAACTATAAAAGATATAAAAAAATTAATTGAAAATTTGGATTCTTGAGAAAATTTCCTATCTTTTGATAGGTTATAACTTTTTGTACGGTAATTAATAAAAAAGTTACGAGGGATTTACAAATTTTAACAAAAATTTGGTATTTTCCCCGTATATTGAAAACTATAAAAGATATAAAAAAATTAATTGAAAATTTGGATTCTTGAGAAAATTTTCTATCTTTTAATAGGTTATAATTTTTTGTACGGTAATTAATAAAAAAGTTACGGGGGATTTACAAATTTTAACAAAAATTTTGTATTTCCCCCGTATATTGAATACTATAAGAGATATAAAAAGACTTATCGGAAATTTGGATTGCTTACAAAATTTCCTATCTTTTAATAGGTTATACCTTTTTGTACGGTAAATAATAAAAAAGTTACGAGGGAATTACAAATTTTAACAAAAATTTTGTATTTCCCCCGTATATTGAAAACTATAAAAGATATGAAAAAACTAGTTGGAATTTTGAATTTTTAAGAAAATTTTCTATCTTTTAATAGGTTCTAACTTTCTGTATGTTAATTAATAAACAAGTTACGAGGGATTTACAAATTTTAACAAAAATTTGGTATTTCCCCCGTATATTGAAAACGAAAAAAGATATAAAAAGACTAATCGGAAATTTGTATTGCTGAGAAAATTTCCTATCTTTTGATTCGTTATAACTTTTTGTACGGTTATTAATAAAAAAGTTACGAGGGAATTTCAAATTTTAACAAAAATTTTGTATTTCCCCCGTATATTAAAAACTATAAAAGATATAAAAAAATTAATTAGAAATTTGGATTGCTGAGCAAATTTCTTTTCTTTTGATAGGTTATACTATTTGTACGTTAATTAAAAAAACAGTTACGAGGGAATTACAAATTTTAACAAAAATTTTGTATTTCCCCCGTATATTGAAAACTATAAAAGATATAAAAAGACTAATCGGAAATTTGTATGGCTGAGAAAATTTCCTATCTTTTGATAGGTTATAACTTTTTGTACGGTAATTAATTAAAAAGTTACGAGGGAATTCGTATATTAAAAACTACAAAAGATATAAAAAAAATAATTGTATATTTGGATTGTTGAGAGAGTTTCGTATCTTTTGATAGGTTAGAACTTTTTGTACGGTAAATAATAAAAAAGTTACGGGGGAATTAAAAATTTTAACAAAAATTTTGTATTTCCCCCGTATATTGAAAACTATAAAAGATAAAAAAAAATTAATTAGAAACTTGGAATGCTGAGCAAATTTCCTTTCTTTTGATAGGTTATAACTTTTTGTACGTTAATTAAGAAAACAGTTACGAGGGAATTACAAATTTTAACAAAAATTTTGTATTTCCCCCGTATATTGAAAACTATAAAAGATAAAAAAAAATTAATTAGAAATTTGGATTGCTGAGCAAATTTCTTTTCTTTTGATAGGTTATAACTATTTGTACGTTAATTAAAAAAACAGTTACGAGGGAATTACAAATTTTAAAAAAATTTTTGTATTTCCCCCGTATAGTGAAAACTATAAAAGATATAAAAAAACTAATCGGAAATTTGTATGGCTGAGAAAATTTCCTATCTTTTGATAGGTTATAACTTTTTGTACGGTAATTAATAAAAAAGTTACGAGGGAATTACAAATTTTAACAAAAATTTGGTATTTCCCCCGTATATTGAAAACTATAGAAGATATGAAAGAACTAATTGGAACTTTGGTTTTTAAGAATATTTCCTATCTTCTGATAGGTTATAACTTTTTGTACGTTAATTAATAAAAAAGTTACGAGGGAATTTCAAATTTTAACAAAAATATTTGGATTGTTGAGAGAATTTCGTATCTTTTGATATGTTATAACTTTTTGTACGGTAAATAATAAAAAAGTTACGAGGGAATTACAAATTTTAACAAAAATTTTGTATTTCCCCCGTATATTGAAAACTATAAAAGATAAAAAAAAATTAATTAGAAATTTGGATTGCTGAGCAAATTTCCTTTCTTTTGATAGGTTACAACTTTTTGTACGTTAATTAAGAAAACAGTTACGAGGGAATTACAAATTTTAACAAAAATTTTGTATTTCCCCTGTATTTTGAAAACTATAAAAGATATGAAAAAACTAATTGGAATTTTGAATTTTTTAAGAAAATTTTCTACCTTTTAATAGGCTACAACTTTCTGTACGCTAATTAATAAAAAAGTTACGAGGGATGTACAAATTTTAACAAAAATTTGGTATTTCCCCTGTTTTTTGAAAACTATAAAAGATATAAAAAAAATAATTGGAATTTTGGATTTTTAAAAAAATTTCCTTTTGTTTGATAGGTTATAACTTTTTCTACGGTAATTAATAAAAAAGTTACGAGGCAATTACAAATTTTAACAAAAATTTGGTATTTCCCCCGTATATTAAAAACTATAGAAGATATGAAAGAACTAATTGGAACTTTGGATTCTTGAGAAAATTTCCTATCTTTTGATAGGTTATAACTTTTTGTACGTTAATTAATAAAAAAGTTACTAGGGATTTTCAAATTTTAAGAAAAATTTGGTATTTCGCCCGTTTTTTAAAAACGATAAAAGATATAAAAAAATTAATTGGAATTTTGGATTCTTAAAAAAATTTCCTTTCTTTCGATAGGTTATAACTTTTTGTACGTTAATTAATAAAAAAGTTACGAGGGATTTACAAATTTTAACAAAAATTTTGTATTTCCCCTGTATATTGAAAACTATAAAAGATATAAAAAGACTAATCGGAAATTTGGATTGCTAAAAAAATTTCCCCCGTATATTGAAAACTATAAAAGATAAAAAAAAATTAATTAGAAATTTGGATTGCTGAGCAAATTTCCTTTCTTTTGATAGGTTATAACTTTTTGTACGTTAATTAAGAAAACAGTTACGAGTGAATTACAAATTTTAAAAAAAATTTGTATTTCCCCCGTATATTGAAAACTATAAAAGATAAAAAAAAATTAATTAGAAATTTGGATTGCTGAGCAAATTTCTTTTCTTTTGATAGGTTATAACTATTTGTACGTTAATTAAAAAAACAGTTACGAGGGAATTACAAATTTTAACAAAAGTTTTGTATTTCCCCCGTATATTGAAAACTATAAAAGATATAAAAAAACTAATTGGAAATTTGTATGGCTGAGAAAATTTCCTATCTTTTGATAGGTTATAACATTTTGTACGGTAATTAATAAAAAGTTACGAGGGAATTACAAATTTTAACAAAAATTTGGTATTTCCCCCGGATATTGAAAACTATAAAAGATATAAAAAAATTAATTAAAAATTTGGATTCTTAAAAAATTTCCTATCTTTTGATAGGTTATAACTTTTTGTACGTTAATTAATAAAAAAGTTACGAAGGAATTTCAAATTTTAACAAAAATATTTGGATTGTTGAGAGAATTTCGTATCTTTTGATATGTTATAACTTTTTGTACGGTAAATAATAAAAAAGTTACGAGGGAATTACAAATTTTAACAAAAATTTTGTATTTCCCCCGTATACTGAAAACTATAAAAGATAAAAAAAAATTAATTAGAAATTTGGATTGCTGAGCAAATTTCCTTTCTTTTGATAGGTTACAACTTTTTGTACGTTAATTAAGAAAACAGTTACAAGGGAATTACAAATTTTAACAAAAATTTTGTATTTCCCCTGTATTTTGAAAACTATAAAAGATATGAAAAAACTAATTGGAATTTTGAATTTTTAAGAAAATTTTCTATCTTTTAATAGGCTACAACTTTCTGTACGCTAATTAATAAAAAAGTTACGAGGGATGTACAAATTTTAACAAAAATTTGGTATTTCCCCTGTTTTTTGAAAACTATAAAAGATATAAAAAAAATAATTGGAATTTTGGATTTTTAAAAAAATTTCCTTTTGTTTGATAGGTTATAACTTTTTCTACGGTAATTAATAAAAAAGTTACGAGGCAATTACAAATTTTAACAAAAATTTGGTATTTCCCCCGTATATTAAAAACTATAGAAGATATGAAAGAACTAATTGGAACTTTGGATTTTTAAGAAAATTTCCTATCTTTTGATAGGTTACAACTTTCTGTACGTTAATTAATAAAAAAGTTACTAGGGATTTTCAAATTTTAAGAAAAATTTGGTATTTCGCCCGTTTTTTAAAAACGATAAAAGATATAAAAAAATTAATTGAAATTTTGGATTCTTAAAAAAATTTCCTTTCTTTCGATAGGTTATAACTTTTTGTACGTTAATTAATAAAAAAGTTACGAGGGATTTACAAATTTTAACAAAAATTTTGTATTTCCCCCGTATATTGAAAACTATAAAAGATATAAAAAGACTAATCGGAAATTTGGATTGCTAAAAAAATTTCCTATCTTTTAATAGGTTATAACTTTTTGTACGGTAATTAATAAAAAAGTTACGAGGGAATTTCAAATTTTAACAAAAATTTTGTATTTCCACCGTATATTGAAAACTACAAAAGATATAAAAAAATTAATTGGATATTTGGATTGTAGAGAGAATTTCCTATCTTTTGATAGGTTATAACTTTTTGTACGGTAATTAATAAAAAACTTACGAGGGAATTACAAATTTTAACAAAAATTTGGTATTTCCCTCGTATATTGAAAACTATAAAAGATATAAAAAAAATAATTGGAATTTTGGAGTTCTAAAAAAATTTCCTTTCTTTTGATAAGTTATAACTTTTTGTACGGTAATTAATAAAAAAGTTACGAGGGAATTACAAATTTTAACAAAAATTTTGTATTTCCCCCGTATATTGAAAACTATAAAAGATATGAAAAAACTAGTTGAAATTTTGAATTTTTAAGAAAATTTTCTATCTTTTAGTAGGTTATAACTTTTTGTATGTTAATTAATAAACAAGTTACGAGGGATTTACAAATTTTAACCAAAATTTGGTATTACCCCCGTATATTGAAAACTATAAAAGATATAAAAAGACTAATCGGAAATTTGGATTGCTAAGAAAATTTCCTATCATTTAATAGGTTATAACTTTTTGTACGTTAATTAATAAAAAAGTTACGAGGGATTCCCCCGTATATTGAAATCTATAAACGATAACAAAAAATTAATTATAAATTTGGATTGCTGAGCAAATTTCCTTTCTTATAATAGGTTATAACTTTTTGTACGTTAATTAAAAAAACAGTTACGAGGGAATTACAAATTTTAACAAAAATTTTGTATTTCCCCCGTATATTGAAATCTATAAACGATAAAAAAAAATTAATTAGAAATTTGGATTGCTGAGTAAATTTCCTTTCTTATAATAGGTTATAACTTTTTGTACGGTAATTAATAAAAAAGTTACGAGGGAATTACAAATTTTAACAAAAATTTGGTATTTCCCCCGTATATTGAAAACTATAAAAGATATGAAAGAACTAATTGGAACTTTGGATTTTTAAAAATATTTCCTATCTTTTAATAGGTTATAACTTTCTGTACTGTAATTAATAAAAAAGTTACGAGGGAATTTTAAATTTTAACAAAAATTTTGTATTTCCCC
The DNA here is from genome assembly GCA_964028335.1 of Altica lythri. Classification (NCBI taxonomy): domain Eukaryota; kingdom Metazoa; phylum Arthropoda; class Insecta; order Coleoptera; family Chrysomelidae; genus Altica; species Altica lythri. The sequence goes on along the minus strand of CAXIIO010001533.1, from coordinate 29,460 downwards.
CGTATATTGAAAACTACAAAAGATATAAAAAAATTAATTGGATATTTGGATTGTTGAGAGAATTTCCTATCTTTTGATAGGTTATAACTTTTTGTACGGTAAATAATAAAAAAGTTACGAGGGAATTACAAATTTTAACAAAAATTTTGTATTTCTTCCGTATATTGAAAACTATAAAAGATATAAAAAAATTAATTTAAAATTTGGATTCTTAAGAAAATTTCCTATCTTTTAATAGGTTATAACTTTTTGTACGGTAATTAATAAAAAAGTTACGAGGGAATTACAAATTTTAACAAAAATTTGGTATTTCCCCCGTATATTGAAAACTATAAAAGATATAAAAAAAATAATTGGAATTTTGGAGTTCTAAAAAAATTTCCTTTCTTTTGATAAGTTATAATTTTTTGTACGGTAATTAATAAAAAAGTTACGAGGGAATTACAAATTTTAACAAAAATTGTGTATTTCCCCCGTATATTGAAAACTATAAAAGATATGAAAAAACTAGTTAGAATTTTGAATTTTTAAGAAAATTTTCTATCTTTTAATATGTTATAACTTTCTGTACGTTAATTAATAAACAAGTTACGAGGGATTTACAAATTTTAACAAAAATTTGGTATTTTCCCCGTATATTGAAAACTATAAAAGATATAAAAAAATTAATTGAAAATTTGGATTCTTGAGAAAATTTTCTCTTTTAATAGGTTATAATTTATTGTACGGTAATTAATAAAAAAGTTACGAGGGATTTACAAATTTTAACAAAAATTTTGTATTTCCCCCGTATATTGAATACTATAAGAGATATAAAAAGACTAATCGGAAATTTGGATTGCTTACAAAATTTCCTATCTTTTAATAGGTTATAACTTTTTGTACGGTAATTAAAAAAAAGTTACCAGGGAATTTCAAATTTAAACAAAAATTTTGTATTTCCCCCGTATATTGAAAACTACAAAAGATATAAAAAAATTAATTGGATATTTGGATTGTTAAGAGAATTTCTTATCTTTTAATAGGTTATAACTTTTTGTGCGGTAAATAATAAAAAAGTTACGAGGGAATTACAAATTTTAACAAAAATTTTGTATTTCCCCCGTATATTGAAAACTATAAAAGATATAAAAAAAATAATTGGAATTTTGGATTTCTAAAAAAATTTCCTTTCTTTTGATCGGTTTTAACTTTTTGTACGGTAATTAATAAAAAAGTTACGAGGGAATTACAAATTTTAACAAAAATTTTGTATTTCCCCCGTATATTGAAAACTATAAAAGATATGAAAAAACTAGTTGGAATTTTGAATTTTTAAGAAAATTTTCTATCTTTTAATAGGTTCTAACTTTCTGTATGTTAATTAATAAACAAGTTACGAGGGATTTACAAATTTTAACAAAAATTTGGTATTTCCCCCGCATATTGAAAACTATAAAAGATATAAAAAGACTAATCGGAAATTTGTATTGCTGAGAAAATTTCCTATCTTTTGATAGGTTATAACTTTTTGTACGGTAATTAAAAAAAAGTTACGAGGGAATTTCAAATTTTAACAAAAATTTTGTATTTCCCCTGTATATTGAAAACTATAAAAGATATAAAAAAATTAATTGGATATTTGGATTGCTGAGAGAATTTCCTATCTTTTGATAGGTTATAACTTTTTGTACGGTAAATAATAAAAAAGTTACGAGGGAATTACAAATTTTAACAAAAATTTTGTATTTCCCCCGTACATTGAAAACTATAAAAGATATAAAAAAATTAATTGAATATTTGGATTGTTAAGAGAATTTCCTATCTTTTGATGGGTTGCAACTTCTTGTACGGTAAATAATAAAAAATTTACGAGGGAATTACAAATTTTAACAAAAATTTTGTATTTCCCCCGTATATTGAAAACTATAAAAGATATTTTATAAAAAGACTAATCGGAAATTTGGATTGCTAAAAAAATTTCCCCCGTATATTGAAAACTATAAAAGATAAAAAAAAATTAATTAGAAATTTGGATTGCTGAGCAAATTTCCTTTCTTTTGATAGGTTATAACTTTTTGTACGTTAATTAAGAAAACAGTTACGAGGGAATTACAAATTTTAAAAAAAATTTGTATTTCCCCCGTATATTGAAAACTATAAAAGATAAAAAAAAATTAATTAGAAATTTGGATTGCTGAGCAAATTTCTTTTCTTTTGATAGGTTATAACTATTTGTACGTTAATTAAAAAAACAGTTACGAGGGAATTACAAATTTTAACAAAAGTTTTGTATTTCCCCCGTATATTGAAAACTATAAAAGATATAAAAAAACTAATTGGAAATTTGTATGGCTGAGAAAATTTCCTATCTTTTGATAGGTTATAACATTTTGTACGGTAATTAATAAAAAGTTACGAGGGAATTACAAATTTTAACAAAAATTTGGTATTTCCCCCGGATATTGAAAACTATAAAAGATATAAAAAAATTAATTAAAAATTTGGATTCTTAAAAAATTTCCTATCTTTTGATAGGTTATAACTTTTTGTACGTTAATTAATAAAAAAGTTACGAAGGAATTTCAAATTTTAACAAAAATATTTGGATTGTTGAGAGAATTTCGTATCTTTTGATATGTTATAACTTTTTGTACGGTAAATAATAAAAAAGTTACGAGGGAATTACAAATTTTAACAAAAATTTTGTATTTCCCCCGTATATTGAAAACTATAAAAGATAAAAAAAAATTAATTAGAAATTTGGATTGCTGAGCAAATTTCCTTTCTTTTGATAGGTTACAACTTTTTGTACGTTAATTAAGAAAACAGTTACAAGGGAATTACAAATTTTAACAAAAATTTTGTATTTCCCCTGTATTTTGAAAACTATAAAAGATATGAAAAAACTAATTGGAATTTTGAATTTTTAAGAAAATTTTCTATCTTTTAATAGGCTACAACTTTCTGTACGCTAATTAATAAAAAAGTTACGAGGGATGTACAAATTTTAACCAAAATTTGGTATTTCCCCTGTTTTTTGAAAACTATAAAAGATATAAAAAAAATAATTGGAATTTTGGATTTTTAAAAAAATTTCCTTTTGTTTGATAGGTTATAACTTTTTCTACGGTAATTAATAAAAAAGTTACGAGGCAATTACAAATTTTAACAAAAATTTGGTATTTCCCCCGTATATTAAAAACTATAGAAGATATGAAAGAACTAATTGGAACTTTGGATTTTTAACCCGCGATTGGTATCGCCTTGAGATTTTATCTCACAATTCTACATTTCTGTATTTTATATCCAATCTGCGAGCAGTTTAGACGAATCGTTCAAGCTATGCTTGCATTGACATCTATTCGACAGCCCCCCACCACTAAATAATTCGGATCGAGTTGTTCACGCGTTCAGTGCATCTTTGTCTTATGTGACGTGCGGCAGTAGAGATTAAATCTAACACGATACCAAGCGCGTTGTGAAAAACTTAGAAGATTCGTTTTATTGTTTTTTAAAAACGATCGGTAAAAACTATAGTTACTGTGTGTGTTTTTATTGTAATGAGACCGATGAGTTACGAAAATGAACAAAGACGTCTGCAAGCGCTCTGGGAAGAGTTAGAGGTAGCCTCATCAGAAGATCAACTTATCAGTACATCTGAGACAGATCGTTCCAGCATTACAACCCTTTCAATCCCCCTTCGCCAAAAAATAAAAAACACTTTGGGTGATCAGACTCCTGCTACTACACCTGAACCAACAAGACTGAGAGATGTGAAAACACGATGTTTTATATGCCCAAAACGAAAGAACAGATATACGCAATACGCAGCACTCTTGTGATGAATGTTCCAGACCCATCTGCAAGGAGCATACAGCTACAACTATTATGAAGTGCTCACATTGCTTCCACGATGGTGATGACTCCTAATTTTATCATGGAATAGTTTCAAACTAACTTTGTATTTTTTATTTCCACTTATATGTCATATACTTCATTTTATTTTTGTTGTCTCATGTTAGTTTATTTTGGTATTTTCTGAATTTCGTACTTTTTGTTTTTTGTTACTAAGCAATAAATTGTTTTAGTTGGTAACATGTAGTAAGAATTTATTAATGCTCCCATACAAATTCTACAAAGTTCCTAAAAAGGACAAATTAATCTATGTTAGATAAAATCTAACGCGATACCAATCGTGTGATTTTTGAAAACGATACCAATCGCGGGTTAAGAAAATTTCCTATCTTTTGATAGGTTACAACTTTCTGTACGTTAATTAATAAAAAAGTTACTAGGGATTTTCAAATTTTAAGAAAAATTTGGTATTTCGCCCGTTTTTTAAAAACGATAAAAGATATAAAAAAATTAATTGGAATTTTGGATTCTTAAAAAAATTTCCTTTCTTTCGATAGGTTATAACTTTTTGTACGTTAATTAATAAAAAAGTTACGAGGGATTTACAAATTTTAACAAAAATTTTGTATTTCCCCCGTATATTGAAAACTATAAAAGATATAAAAAGACTAATCGGAAATTTGGATTGCTAAAAAAATTTCCTATCTTTTAATAGGTTATAACTTTTTGTACGGTAATTAATAAAAAAGTTACGAGGGAATTTCAAATTTTAACAAAAATTTTGTATTTCCACCGTATATTGAAAACTACAGAAGATATAAAAAAATTAATTGGATATTTGGATTGTAGAGAGAATTTTCTATCTTTTGATAGGTTATAACTTTTTGTACGGTAATTAATAAAAAACTTACGAGGGAATTACAAATTTTAACAAAAATTTGGTATTTCCCTCGTATATTGAAAACTATAAAAGATATAAAAAAAATAATTGGAATTTTGGAGTTCTAAAAAAATTTCCTTTCTTTTGATAAGTTATAACTTTTTGTACGGTAATTAATAAAAAAGTTACGAGGGAATTACAAATTTTAACAAAAATTTTGTATTTCCCCCGTATATTGAAAACTATAAAAGATATGAAAAAACTAGTTGAAATTTTGAATTTTTAAGAAAATTTTCTATCTTTTAGTAGGTTATAACTTTTTGTATGTTAATTAATAAACAAGTTACGAGGGATTTACAAATTTAAACCAAAATTTGGTATTACCCCCGTATATTGAAAACTATAAAAGATATAAAAAGACTAATCGGAAATTTGGATTGCTAAGAAAATTTCCTATCATTTAATAGGTTATAACTTTTTGTACGTTAATTAATAAAAAAGTTACGAGGGATTCCCCCGTATATTGAAATCTATAAACGATAACAAAAAATTAATTATAAATTTGGATTGCTGAGCAAACTTCCTTTCTTATAATAGGTTATAACTTTTTGTACGTTAATTAAAAAAACAGTTACGAGGGAATTACAAATTTTAACAAAAATTTTGTATTTCCCCCGTATATTGAAATCTATAAACGATAAAAAAAAATTAATTAGAAATTTGGATTGCTGAGTAAATTTCCTTTCTTATAATAGGTTATAACTTTTTGTACGGTAATTAATAAAAAAGTTACGAGGGAATTTCAAATTTTAACAAAAATTTTGTATTTCCACCGTATATTGAAAACTACAAAAGATATAAAAAAATTAATTGGATATTTGGATTGTAGAGAGAATTTTCTATCTTTTGATAGGTTATAACTTTTTGTACGGTAATTAATAAAAAACTTACGAGGGAATTACAAATTTTAACAAAAATTTGGTATTTCCCTCGTATATTGAAAACTATAAAAGATATAAAAAAAATAATTGGAATTTTGGAGTTCTAAAAAAATTTCCTTTCTTTTGATAAGTTATAACTTTTTGTACGGTAATTAATAAAAAAGTTACGAGGGAATTACAAATTTTAACAAAAATTTTGTATTTCCCCCGTATATTGAAAACTATAAAAGATATGAAAAAACTAGTTGAAATTTTGAATTTTTAAGAAAATTTTCTATCTTTTAGTAGGTTATAACTTTTTGTATGTTAATTAATAAACAAGTTACGAGGGATTTACAAATTTAAACCAAAATTTGGTATTACCCCCGTATATTGAAAACTATAAAAGATATAAAAAGACTAATCGGAAATTTGGATTGCTAAGAAAATTTCCTATCATTTAATAGGTTATAACTTTTTGTACGTTAATTAATAAAAAAGTTACGAGGGATTCCCCCGTATATTGAAATCTATAAACGATAACAAAAAATTAATTATAAATTTGGATTGCTGAGCAAACTTCCTTTCTTATAATAGGTTATAACTTTTTGTACGTTAATTAAAAAAACAGTTACGAGGGAATTACAAATTTTAACAAAAATTTTGTATTTCCCCCGTATATTGAAATCTATAAACGATAAAAAAAAATTAATTAGAAATTTGGATTGCTGAGTAAATTTCCTTTCTTATAATAGGTTATAACTTTTTGTACGGTAATTAATAAAAAAGTTACGAGGGAATTACAAATTTTAACAAAAATTTGGTATTTCCCCCGTATATTGAAAACTATAAAAGATATGAAAGAACTAATTGGAACTTTGGATTTTTAAAAATATTTCCTATCTTTTAATAGGTTATAACTTTCTGTACTGTAATTAATAAAAAAGTTACGAGGGAATTTTAAATTTTAACAAAAATTTTGTATTTCCCCCGTATATTGAAAACTACAAAAGATATAAAAAAATTAATTGGATATTTGGATTGTTGAGAGAATTTCCTATCTTTTGATAGGTTATAACTTTTTGTACGGTAAATAATAAAAAAGTTACGAGGGAATTACAAATTTTAACAAAAATTTTGTATTTCCCCCGTATATTGAAAACTATAAAAGATATAAAAAAATTAATTTAAAATTTGGATTCTTAAGAAAATTTCCTATCTTTTAATAGGTTATAACTTTTTGTACGGTAATTAATAAAAAAGTTACGAGGGAATTACAAATTTTAACAAAAATTTGGTATTTCCCCCGTATATTGAAAACTATAAAAGATATAAAAAAAATAATTGGAATTTTGGAGTTCTAAAAAAATTTCCTTTCTTTTGATAAGTTATAATTTTTTGTACGGTAATTAATAAAAAAGTTACGAGGGAATTACAAATTTTAACAAAAATTGTGTATTTCCCCCGTATATTGAAAACTATAAAAGATATGAAAAAACTAGTTAGAATTTTGAATTTTTAAGAAAATTTTCTATCTTTTAATATGTTAAAACTTTCTGTACGTTAATTAATAAACAAGTTACGAGGGATTTACAAATTTTAACAAAAATTTGGTATTTTCCCCGTATATTGAAAACTATAAAAGATATAAAAAAATTAATTGAAAATTTGGATTCTTGAGAAAATTTTCTCTTTTAATAGGTTATAATTTATTGTACGGTAATTAATAAAAAAGTTACGAGGGATTTACAAATTTTAACAAAAATTTTGTATTTCCCCCGTATATTGAATACTATAAGAGATATAAAAAGACTAATCGGAAATTTGGATTGCTTACAAAATTTCCTATCTTTTAATAGGTTATAACTTTTTGTACGGTAATTAAAAAAAAGTTACCAGGGAATTTCAAATTTAAACAAAAATTTTGTATTTCCCCCGTATATTGAAAACTACAAAAGATATAAAAAAATTAATTGGATATTTGGATTGTTAAGAGAATTTCTTATCTTTTAATAGGTTATAACTTTTTGTGCGGTAAATAATAAAAAAGTTACGAGGGAATTACAAATTTTAACAAAAATTTTGTATTTCCCCCGTATATTGAAAACTATAAAAGATATAAAAAAAATAATTGGAATTTTGGATTTCTAAAAAAATTTCCTTTCTTTTGATCGGTTTTAACTTTTTGTACGGTAATTAATAAAAAAGTTACGAGGGAATTACAAATTTTAACAAAAATTTTGTATTTCCCCCGTATATTGAAAACTATAAAAGATATGAAAAAACTAGTTGGAATTGTGAATTTTTAAGAAAATTTTCTATCTTTTAATAGGTTCTAACTTTCTGTATGTTAATTAATAAACAAGTTACGAGGGATTTACAAATTTTAACAAAAATTTGGTATTTCCCCCGTATATTGAAAACTATAAAAGATATAAAAAGACTAATCGGAAATTTGTATTGCTGAGAAAATTTCCTATCTTTTGATAGGTTATAACTTTTTGTACGGTAATTAAAAAAAAGTTACGAGGGAATTTCAAATTTTAACAAAAATTTTGTATTTCCCCTGTATATTGAAAACTATAAAAGATATAAAAAAATTAATTGGATATTTGGATTGCTGAGAGAATTTCCTATCTTTTAATAGGTTCTAACTTTCTGTATGTTAATTAATAAACAAGTTACGAGGGATTTACAAATTTTAACAAAAATTTGGTATTTCCCCCGTATATTGAAAACTATAAAAGATATAAAAAGACTAATCGGAAATTTGTATTGCTGAGAAAATTTCCTATCTTTTGATAGGTTATAACTTTTTGTACGGTAATTAAAAAAAAGTTACGAGGGAATTTCAAATTTTAACAAAAATTTTGTATTTCCCCTGTATATTGAAAACTATAAAAGATATAAAAAAATTAATTGAATATTTGGATTGTTAAGAGAATTTCCTATCTTTTGATGGGTTGCAACTTCTTGTACGGTAAATAATAAAAAATTTACGAGGGAATTACAAATTTTAACAAAAATTTTGTATTTCCCCCGTATATTGAAAACTATAAAAGATAAAAAAAATTATTAAGAAATTTGGGTTGCTAAGCAAATTTCCTTTCTTTTGATAGGTTATAACTTTTTGTAAGTTAATTAAAAAAACAGTTACGAGGGAATTACAAATTTTAACAAAAATTTTGTATTTCCCCCGTATATTGAAAACTATAAAAGATAAAAAAAAATTAATTAGAAATTTGCATTCCTGAGCAAATTTCCTTTCTTTTGATAGGTTATAACTTTTTGTACGTTAATTAAAAAAACAGTTACGAGGAAATTACAAATTTTAACAAAAATTTTGTATTTCCCCCGTATATTGAAAACTATAAAAGGTATAAAAAGACTAATCGGAAATTTGTATGGCTGAGAAAATTTCCTATCTTTTCATAGGTTACAACTTTTTGTACGGTAATTAATAAAAAAGTTACGAGGGAATTACAAATTTTAACAAAAATTTGGTATTTCCCCCGTATATTGAAAACTATAGAAGATATGAAAGAACTAATTAGAACTTTGGATTTTTAAAAAAATTTCCTATCTTTTGATAGGTTACAACTTTCTGTATGTGTATTAATAAAAAAGTTACGAGGGATTTACAAATTTTAAGAAAAATTTGGTATTTCCCCCGTTTTTTAAAAACGATAAAAGATATAAAAAAATTAATTAGAATTTTTGATTTTTAAAAAAATTTCCTTTCTTTCGATAGGTTATAACTTTTTGTACGTTAATTAATAAAAAAGTTACGAGGGATTTACAAATTTTAACAAAAATTTTGTATTTCCTCCGTATATTGAAAACTATAAAAGATATAAAAAGACTAATCGGAAATTTGGATTGCTAAAAAAATTTCCTATCTTTTAATAGGTTTTAATTTTTTGTACGGTAATTAATAAAAAAGTTACGAGAGAATTTCAAATTTTAACAAAAATTTTGTATTTCCCTTGTATATTGAAAACTACAAAAGATATAAGAAAATTAATTGGATATTTGGATTGCTGAGAGAATTTCCTATCTTTTGATAGGTTTTAACTTTTTGTACGGTAAATAATAAAAAAGTTACGAGGGAATTACAAATTTTAACAAAAATTTTGTATTTCCCCCGTATATTGAAAACTATCAAAGATATAAAAAAATTAATTGAAAATTTGGAGTCTTGAGAAAATTTTCTATCTTTTGATAGGTTATAACATTTTGTACGGTAATTAATAAAAAAGTTACGAGGGAATTACAAATTTTAACAAAAATTTTGTATTTCCCCCGTATATTGAAAACTATAAAAGATATAAAAAAATTAATTGAAAATTTGGATTCTTGAGAAAATTTCCTTTCTTTTGATAGGTTATAACATTTTGTACGGTAATTAATAAAAAAGTTACGAGGGATTTACAAATTTTAACAAAAATTTGGTATTTCCCCCGTATATTGAAAACTATAAAAGATATAAAAAGACTAATCGGAAATTTGGATTGCTAAAAAAATTCCTATCTTTTCATACGTTATAACTTTTTGTACGGTAATTAATAAAAAAGTTACGAGGGAATTTCAAATTTTAACAAAAATTTTGTATTTCCCCCGTATATTGAAAACTACAAAAGATATAAAAAAATTAATTGAAAATTTGGATTCTTGAGAAAATTTCCTATCTTTTGATAGGTTATAACTTTTTGTACGGTAATTAATAAAAAAGTTACGAGGGAATTACAAATTTTAACAAAAATTTGGTATTTCCCCCGTATATTGAAAACTATAAAAGATATGAAAAAACTAGTTGGAATTTTGAATTTTTAAGAAAATTTTCTATCTTTTAATATGTTATAACTTTCTGTACGTTAATTAATAAACAAGTTACGAAGGATTTACAAATTTTAACAAAAATTTGGTATTTTCCCCGTACATTGAAAACTATAAAAGATATAAAAAAATTAATTGAAAATTTGGATTCTTGAGAAAATTTTCTATCTTTAAATAGGTTATAACTTTTTGTACGGTAATTAATAAAAAAGTTACGAGGGAATTACAAATTTTAACAAAAATTTTGTATTTCCCCCGTATATTGAAAACTATAAAAGATATAAAAAAACTAGTTGGAATTTTGAATTTTTAAGGATCTTTTCTATCTTTTAATAGGTTCTAACTTTCTGTATGTTAATTAATAAACAAGTTACGAGGGATTTAAAAATTTTAACAAAAATTTGGTATTTCCCCCGTATATTGAAAACTATAAAAAATATAAAAAGACTAATCGGAAATTTGTATTGCTAAGAAAATTTCCTATCTTTTGATAGGTTATAACTTTTTGTAAGGTAATTAATAAAAAAGTTACGAGGGAATTTCAAATTTTAACAAAAATTTTGTATTTCCCCTGTATATTGAAAACTATAAAAGATATGAAAAAACTAATTGGAATTTTAAATTTTTAAGAAAATTTTCTATCTTTTGATAGGCTACAACTTTCTGTACGCTAATTAATAAAAAAGTTACGAGGGATGTACAAATTTTAACAAAAATTTGGTATTTCCCCTGTTTTTTTAAAACTATAAAAGATATAAAAAAAATAATTGGAATTTTGGATTTTTAAAAAAATTTTCTTTTGTTTGATAAGTTATAACTTTTTTTACGGTAATTAATAAAAAAGTTACGAGGGAATTTCAAATTTTAACAAAAATTTTGTATTTCCCCGTATATTGAAAACTATAAAAGAAATAAAAAAATTAATTGGATATTTGGGTTGTTGAAAGAATTTCCTATCTTTTGATAGGTTATAACTTTTTGTACGGTAAATAATAAAAAAGTTACGAGGGAATTACAAATTTTAACAAAAATTTTGTATTTCCCCCGTATATTGAAAACTATAAAAGATAAAAAAAAAATAAATTAGAAATTTGAATTGCTGAGCAAATTTTCTTTCTTTTGATAGGTTATAACTTTTTGTACGTTAATTAATAAAAAAGTTACGAAAGAATTACAAATTTTAACAAAAATTTTGTATTTTTCCCGTATATTGAAAACTATAAAAGATATGAATAAACAAGTTGGAATTTTGAATTTTTAAGAAAATTTTCTATCTTTTAATAGGTTATAACTTTTTGTATGTTAATTAATAAACAAGTTACGAGGGATTTACAAATTTTAACCAAAATTTGGTATTTCCCCCGTATATTGAAAACTATAAAAGATATAAAAAGACTAATCGGAAATTTGGATTGCTAAGAAAATTTCCTATCTTCTAATAGGTTATAACTTTTTGTACGTTAGTTAATAAAAAAGTTTCGAGGGATTTACAAATTTTAACAAAAATTTTGTATTTCCCCCGTATATTGAAAACTATAAAAGATATAAAAAGACTAATTGGAAATTTGGTTGCTAAAAAAATTTCCTATCTTTTCATAGGTTATAACTTTTTGTACGGTAATTAATGAAAAAGTTACGAGGGAATTTCAAATTTTAACAAAAATTTTGTATTTCCCCCGTATATTGAAAACTACAGAAGATATAAAAAAATTAATTGTAAATTTGGATTGTTGAGAGAATTTTCTATCTTTTAATAGGTTATAACTTTTTGTACGGTAATTAATAAAAAAGTTACGAGGGAATTACAAATTTTAACAAAAATTTTGTATTACCCCCGTATATTGAAAACTATAAAAGATATAAAAAAATTAATTGAAAATTTGGATTCTTGAGAAAATTTCCTATCTTTTGATAGGTTATTTCTTTTTGTACGGTAATTAATAAAAAAGTTACGAGGGAATTACAAATTTTAACAAAAATTTGGTATTTCGCCCGTATATTGAAAACTATAAAAGATATGAAAAAACTAGTTGGAATTATGAATTTTTAAGAAAATTTTCTATCTTTTAATATGTTATAACTTTCTGTACGTTAATTAATAAACAAGTTACGAGGGATTTACAAATTTTAACAAAAATTTGGTATTTTCCCCGTATATTGAAAACTATAAAAGATATTAGTTTTAATTTTTTGTACGGTAATTAATAAAAAAGTTACGAGGGAATTTCAAATTTTAACAAAAATTTTGTATTTCCCTTGTATATTGAAAACTACAAAAGATATAAAAAAATTAATTGAAAATTTGGATTCTTGAGAAAGTTTCCTTTCTTTTGATAGGTTATAACATTTTGTACGGTAATTAATAAAAAAGTTACGAGGGATTTACAAATTTTAACAAAAGTTTGGTATTTCCCCCGTATATTGAAAACTATAAAAGATATAAAAAGACTAATCGGAAATTTGGATTCCTAAAAAAATTCCTATCTTTTCATAGGTTATAACTTTTTGTACGGTAATTAATAAAAAAGTTACGAGGGAATTTCAAATTTTAACAAAAATTTTGTATTTCCCCCGTATATTGAAAACTACAAAAGATATAAAAAAATTAATTGAAAATTTGGATTCTTGAGAAAATTTCCTATCTTTTGATAGGTTATAACTTTTTGTACAGTAATTAATAAAAAAGTTACGAGGGAATTACAAATTTTAACAAAAATTTGGTATTTCCCCCGTATATTGAAAACTATAAAAGATATGAAAAAACTAGTTGGAATTTTGAATTTTTAAGAAAATTTTCTATCTTTTAATATGTTATAACTTTCTGTACGTTAATTAATAAACAAGTTACGAAGGATTTACAAATTTTAACAAAAATTTGGTATTTTCCCCGTACATTGAAAACTATAAAAGATATAAAAAAATTAATTGAAAATTTGGATTCTTGAGAAAATTTTCTATCTTTTAATAGGTTATAATTTTTTGTACGGTAATTAATAAAAAAGTTACGAGGGAATTTCAAATTTTAACAAAAATTTTGTATTTCCCCCGTATATTGAAAACTATATAAGATATGAAAGAACTAATTGGAACTTTGGATTTTTAAGAAAATTTCGTATCTTTTGATAAGTTACAACTTTTTGTACGTTAATTAATAAAAAAGTTACGAGGGATTGACAAATTTTAACAAAAATTTGGGATTTCCCCCGTTTTTTAAAAACGATAAAAGATATAAAAAAATTAATTGAATTTTGGATTTTTAAAAAAATTTCTTTCCTTTCGATAGGTTACAACTTTTTGTACGTTAATTAATAAAAAAGTTACGAGGGATTTACAAATTTTAACAAAAATTTTGTATTTCCCCCGTATATTGAAAACTATAAGAGAGATAAAAAGACTAATCGGAAATTTGGATTGCTTAAAAAAATTCCTATCTTTTAATAGGTTACAACTTTTTGTACGGTAATTAATAAAAAAGTTACCAGGGAATTTCAAATTTTAACAAAAATTTTGTATTTCCCCCGTATATTGAAAACTATAAAAGATATAAAAAAATTAATTGGATATTTGGATTGTTGAGAGAATTTCCTATCTTTTGATAGGTTATAACTTTTTGTACGGTAAATAATAAAAAAGTTACGAGGGAATTACAAATTTTAACAAAAATTTTGTATTTCCCCCGTATATTGAAAACTATAAAAGATAAAAAAAAATTAATCAGAAATAACTTTTTGTACGGTAATTAAAAAAAAGTTACCAGGGAATTTCAAATTTTAACAAAAATTTTGTATTTCCCCCGTATATTAAAAACTACAAAAGATATGAAAAAACTAGTTGGAATTGTGAATTTTTAAGAAAATTTTCTATCTTTTAATAGGTTCTAACTTTCTGTATGTTAATTAATAAACAAGTTACGAGGGATTTACAAATTTTAACAAAAATTTGGTATTTCCCCCGTATATTGAAAACTATAAAAGATATAAAAAGACTAATCGGAAATTTGTATTGCTGAGAAAATTTCCTATCTTTTGATAGGTTATAACTTTTTGTACGGTAATTAAAAAAAAGTTACGAGGGAATTTCAAATTTTAACAAAAATTTTGTATTTCCCCTGTATATTGAAAACTATAAAAGATATAAAAAAATTAATTGGATATTTGGATTGCTGAGAGAATTTCCTATCTTTTGATAGGTTATAACTTTTTGTACGGTAAATAATAAAAAAGTTACGAGGGAATTACAAATTTTAACAAAAATTTTGTATTTCCCCCGTACATTGAAAACTATAAAAGATATAAAAAAATTAATTGAATATTTGGATTGTTAAGAGAATTTCCTATCTTTTGATGGGTTGCAACTTCTTGTACGGTAAATAATAAAAAATTTACGAGGGAATTACAAATTTTAACAAAAATTTTGTATTTCCCCCGTATATTGAAAACTATAAAAGATAAAAAAAATTATTAAGAAATTTGGGTTGCTAAGCAAATTTCCTTTCTTTTGATAGGTTATAACTTTTTGTAAGTTAATTAAAAAAACAGTTACGAGGGAATTACAAATTTTAACAAAAATTTTGTATTTCCCCCGTATATTGAAAACTATAAAAGATAAAAAAAAATTAATTAGAAATTTGCATTCCTGAGCAAATTTCCTTTCTTTTGATAGGTTATAACTTTTTGTACGTTAATTAAAAAAACAGTTACGAGGAAATTACAAATTTTAACAAAAATTTTGTATTTCCCCCGTATATTGAAAACTATAAAAGGTATAAAAAGACTAATCGGAAATTTGTATGGCTGAGAAAATTTCCTATCTTTTCATAGGTTACAACTTTTTGTACGGTAATTAATAAAAAAGTTACGAGGGAATTACAAATTTTAACAAAAATTTGGTATTTCCCCCGTATATTGAAAACTATAGAAGATATGAAAGAACTAATTAGAACTTTGGATTTTTAAAAAAATTTCCTATCTTTTGATAGGTTACAACTTTCTGTATGTGTATTAATAAAAAAGTTACGAGGGATTTACAAATTTTAAGAAAAATTTGGTATTTCCCCCGTTTTTTAAAAACGATAAAAGATATAAAAAAATTAATTAGAATTTTTGATTTTTAAAAAAATTTCCTTTCTTTCGATAGGTTATAACTTTTTGTACGTTAATTAATAAAAAAGTTACGAGGGATTTACAAATTTTAACAAAAATTTTGTATTTCCTCCGTATATTGAAAACTATAAAAGATATAAAAAGACTAATCGGAAATTTGGATTGCTAAAAAAATTTCCTATCTTTTAATAGGTTTTAATTTTTTGTACGGTAATTAATAAAAAAGTTACGAGAGAATTTCAAATTTTAACAAAAATTTTGTATTTCCCTTGTATATTGAAAACTACAAAAGATATAAGAAAATTAATTGGATATTTGGATTGCTGAGAGAATTTCCTATCTTTTGATAGGTTTTAACTTTTTGTACGGTAAATAATAAAAAAGTTACGAGGGAATTACAAATTTTAACAAAAATTTTGTATTTCCCCCGTATATTGAAAACTATCAAAGATATAAAAAAATTAATTGAAAATTTGGAGTCTTGAGAAAATTTTCTATCTTTTGATAGGTTATAACATTTTGTACGGTAATTAATAAAAAAGTTACGAGGGAATTACAAATTTTAACAAAAATTTTGTATTTCCCCCGTATATTGAAAACTATAAAAGATATAAAAAAATTAATTGAAAATTTGGATTCTTGAGAAAATTTCCTTTCTTTTGATAGGTTATAACATTTTGTACGGTAATTAATAAAAAAGTTACGAGGGATTTACAAATTTTAACAAAAATTTGGTATTTCCCCCGTATATTGAAAACTATAAAAGATATAAAAAGACTAATCGGAAATTTGGATTGCTAAAAAAATTCCTATCTTTTCATACGTTATAACTTTTTGTACGGTAATTAATAAAAAAGTTACGAGGGAATTTCAAATTTTAACAAAAATTTTGTATTTCCCCCGTATATTGAAAACTACAAAAGATATAAAAAAATTAATTGAAAATTTGGATTCTTGAGAAAATTTCCTATCTTTTGATAGGTTATAACTTTTTGTACGGTAATTAATAAAAAAGTTACGAGGGAATTACAAATTTTAACAAAAATTTGGTATTTCCCCCGTATATTGAAAACTATAAAAGATATGAAAAAACTAGTTGGAATTTTGAATTTTTAAGAAAATTTTCTATCTTTTAATATGTTATAACTTTCTGTACGTTAATTAATAAACAAGTTACGAAGGATTTACAAATTTTAACAAAAATTTGGTATTTTCCCCGTACATTGAAAACTATAAAAGATATAAAAAAATTAATTGAAAATTTGGATTCTTGAGAAAATTTTCTATCTTTTAATAGGTTATAATTTTTTGTACGGTAATTAATAAAAAAGTTACGAGGGAATTTCAAATTTTAACAAAAATTTTGTATTTCCCCCGTATATTGAAAACTATATAAGATATGAAAGAACTAATTGGAACTTTGGATTTTTAAGAAAATTTCGTATCTTTTGATAAGTTACAACTTTTTGTACGTTAATTAATAAAAAAGTTACGAGGGATTGACAAATTTTAACAAAAATTTGGGATTTCCCCCGTTTTTTAAAAACGATAAAAGATATAAAAAAATTAATTGAATTTTGGATTTTTAAAAAAATTTCTTTCCTTTCGATAGGTTACAACTTTTTGTACGTTAATTAATAAAAAAGTTACGAGGGATTTACAAATTTTAACAAAAATTTTGTATTTCCCCCGTATATTGAAAACTATAAGAGAGATAAAAAGACTAATCGGAAATTTGGATTGCTTAAAAAAATTCCTATCTTTTAATAGGTTACAACTTTTTGTACGGTAATTAATAAAAAAGTTACCAGGGAATTTCAAATTTTAACAAAAATTTTGTATTTCCCCCGTATATTGAAAACTATAAAAGATATAAAAAAATTAATCGGATATTTGGATTGTTGAGAGAATTTCCTATCTTTTGATAGGTTATAACTTTTTGTACGGTAAATAATAAAAAAGTTACGAGGGAATTACAAATTTTAACAAAAATTTTGTATTTCCCCCGTATATTGAAAACTATAAAAGATAAAAAAAAATTAATCAGAAATAACTTTTTGTACGGTAATTAAAAAAAAGTTACCAGGGAATTTCAAATTTTAACAAAAATTTTGTATTTCCCCCGTATATTAAAAACTACAAAAGATATAAAAAAATTAATTGGATATTTGGATTGTTAAGAGAATTTCCTATCTTTTAATAGGTTATAACTTTTTGTACGGTAAATAATAAAAAAGTTACGAGGGAATTACAAATTTTAACAAAAATTTTGTATTTCCCCCGTATATTGAAAACTATAAAAGATATGAAAAAAATAATTGGAATTTTAAAATTCTAAAAAAATTTCCTTTCTTTTGATCGGTTATAACTTTTTGTACGGTAATTAATAAAAAAGTTACGAGGGAATTACAAATTTTAACAAAAATTTGGTATTTACCCCGTATATTGAAAACTATAAAAGATATGAAAAAACTAGTTGGAATTTTTAATTTTTAAGAAAATTTTCTTTTTTTTAATAGGTTCTAACTTTCTGTATGTTAATTAATAAACAAGTTACGAGGGATTTACAAATTTTAACAAAAATTTGGTACTTCCCCCGTATATTGAAAACTATAAAAGATATAAAAAGACTAATCGGAAATTTGTATTGCTGAGAAAATTTCCTATCTTTTGATAGGTTATAACTTTTTGTACGGTAATTAATAAAAAAGTTACGAGGGTATTTCAAATTTTAACAAAAATTTTGTATTTCCCCCGTATATTGAAAACTGTAAAAGATATAAAAAAATTAATTGGATATTTGGATTGTTGAGAGAATTTCCTATCTTTTGATAGGTTATAACTTTTTGTACGGTAAATAATAAAAAAGTTACGAGGGAATTACAAATTTTAACAAAAATTTTGTATTTCCCCCGTATATTGAAAACTATAAAAGATAAAAAAAAAATTAATTAGAAATTTGGATTGCTGAGCAAATTTCCTTTCCTTTGATCGGTTATAACTTTTTGTACGGTAATTAATAAAAAAGTTACGAGGGAATTACAAATTTTAACAAAAATTTTGTATTTACCCCGTATATTGAAAACTATAAAAGATATGAAAAAACTAGTTGGAATTTTTAATTTTTAAGAAAATTTTTTTTTTTTTTAATAGGTTTTATAACTTTCTGTACGTTAATTAATAAACAAGTTACGAGGGATTTACAAATTTTAATAAAACTTTGGTATTTCCCCCGTATATTGAAAACTATAAAAGATATAAAAAGACTAATCGGAAATTTGGATTGCTAAGAAAATTTCCTATCTTTTTATAGGTTATAACTTTTTGTACGGTAATTAATAAAAAAGTTACGAGAGAATTTCAAATTTTAACAAAAATTTTGTATTTCCCCCGTATATTGAAAACTATAAAAGATATAAAAAGACTAATTGAATATTTGGATTGTTGAGAGAATTTCCTATCTTTTAATAGGTTATAACTTTTTGTACGGTAAATAATAAAAAAGTTACGAGGGAATTACAAATTTTAACAAAAATTTTGTATTTCCCCCGTATATTGAAAACTATAAAAGATATGAAAAAAATAATTGGAATTTTGGATTTCTAAAAAAATTTCCTTTCTTTTGATCGGTTATAACTTTTTGTACGGTAATTAAATAAAAGTTACGAGGGAATTACAAATTTTAACAAAAATTTTGTATTTACCCCATATATTGAAAACTATAAAAGATATGAAAAAACTAGTTGGAATTTTTAATTTTTAAGAAAATTTTCTATCTTTTAATAGGTTCTAACTTTCTGTATGTTAATTAATAAACAAGTTACGAGGGATTTACAAATTTTAACAAAAATTTGGTATTTCCCCCGTATATTGAAAACTATAAAAGATATAAAAAGACTAATCGAAAATTTGTATTGCTGAGAGAATTTCCTATCTTTTGATAGGTCATAACTTTTTGTACGGTAAATAATAAAAAAGTTACGAGGGAATTACAAATTTTAACAAAAATTTTGTATTTCCCCCGTATATTGAAAACTATAAAAGATAAAAAAAAATTAATTAGAAATTTGGATTGCTGAGCAAATTTCCTTTCCTTTGATAGGTTATAACTTTTTGAATTTTGAATTTTTAAGAAAATTTTCTATCTTTTAATAGGTTTTATAACTTTCTGTACGTTAATTAATAAACAAGTTACGAGGGATTTACAAATTTTAATAAAAATTTGGTATTTTCCCCGTATATTGAAAACTATAAAAGATATAAAAAGACTAATCGGAAATTTGGATTGCTAAGAAAATTTCCTATCTTTTAATAGGTTATAACTTTTTGTACGGTAATTAATAAAAAAGTTACGAGGGAATTTCAAATTTTAACAAAAATTTTGTATTTCCCCCGTATATTGAAAACTATAAAAGAAATAAAAAATTAATTGGATATTTGGGTTGTTGAGAGAATTTCCTATCTTTTGATAGGTTATAACTTTTTGTACGGTAAATAATAAAAAAGTTACGAGGGAATTACAAATTTTAACAAAAATTTTGTATTTCCCCCGTATATTGAAAACTATAAAAGATAAAAAAAAAATAATTAGAAATATGGATTGCTGAGCAAATTTCCTTTCTTTTGATAGGTTATAACTTTTGTACGTTAATTAAGAAAACAGTTACGAGGGAATTACAAATTTTAACAAAAATTTTGTATTTCCCCCGTATATTGAAAACTATAAAAGATATAAAAAGACTAATTGAATATTTGGATTGTTGAGAGAATTTCCTATCTTTTAATAGGTTATAACTTTTTGTACGGTAATTAATAAAAAAGTTACGAGGGAATTTCAAATTTTAACAAAAATTTTGTATTTCCCCCGTATATTGAAAACTATAAAAGATATAAAAAGACTAATTGAATATTTGGATTGTTGAGAGAATTTCCTATCTTTTAATAGGTTATAACTTTTTGTACGGTAATTAATAAAAAAGTTACGAGGGAATTTCAAATTTTAACAAAAATTTTGTATTTCCCCCGTATATTGAAAACTATAAAAGAAATAAAAAAATTAATTGGATATTTGGGTTGTTGAGAGAATTTCCTATCTTTTGATAGGTTATAACTTTTTGTACGGTAAATAATAAAAAAGTTACGAGGGAATTACAAATTTTAACAAAAATTTTGTATTTCCCCCGTATATTGAAAACTATAAAATATAAAAAAAAAAAATCAGAAATATGGATTGCTGAGCAAATTTCCTTTCTTTTGATAGGTTATAACTTTTTGTACGGTAATTAATAAAAAAGTTACGAGGGAATTACAAATTTTAACAAAAATTTGGTATTTCCCCCGTATATTGAAAACTATAAAAGATATGAAAAAACTAGTTGGAATTTTGAATTTTTAAGAAAATTTTCTATCTTTTAATATGTTATAACTTTCTGTACGTTAATTAATAAACAAGTTACGAGGGATTTACAAATTTTAACAAAAATTTTGTATTTTCCCCGTATATTGAAAACTATAAAAGATATAAAAAAATTAATTGAAAATTTGGATTCTTGAGAAATTTTTTTATCTTTTAATAGGTTATAATTTTTTGTACGGTAATTAGTAAAAAAGTTACGAGGGATTTACAAATTTTAACAAAAATTTTGTATTTCCCCCGTATATTGAATACTATAAGAGATATAAAAAGACTAATCGGAAATTTGGATTGCTTACAAAATTTCCTATCTTTTAATAGGTTATAACTTTTTGTACGGTAATTAAAAAAAAGTTACCAGGGAATTTCAAATTTTAACAAAAATTTTGTATTTCCCCCGTATATTAAAAACTACAAAAGATATAAAAAAATTAATTGGATATTTGGATTGTTAAGAGAATTTCCTATCTTTTAATAGGTTATAACTTTTTGTACGGTAAATAATAAAAAAGTTACGAGGGAATTACAAATTTTAACAAAAATTTTGTATTTCCCCCGTATATTGAAAACTATAAAAGATATGAAAAAAATAATTGGAATTTTGAAATTCTAAAAAAAATTCCTTTCTTTTGATCGGTTATAACTTTTTGTACGGTAATTAATAAAAAAGTTACGAGGAAATTACAAATTTTAACAAAAATTTTGTATTTACCCCGTATATTGAAAACTATAAAAGATATGAAAAAACTAGTTGGAATTTTTAATTTTTAAGAAAATTTTCTTTTTTTTTTACTAGGTTCTAACTTTCTGTATGTGTATTAATAAACAAGTTACGAGGGATTTACAAATTTTAACAAAAATTTGGTACTTCCCCCGTATATTGAAAACTATAAAAGATATAAAAAGACTAATCGGAAATTTGTATTGCTGAGAAAATTTCCTATCTTTTGATAGGTTATAACTTTTTGTACGGTAATTAATAGAAAAGTTACGAGGGAATTTCAAATTTTAACAAAAATTTTGTATTTCCCCCGTATATTGAAAACTGTAAAAGATATAAAAAAATTAATTGGATATTTGGATTGTTGAGAGAATTTCCTATCTTTTGATAGGTTATAACTTTTTGTACGGTAAATAATAAAAAAGTTACGAGGGAATTACAAATTTTAACAAAAATTTTGTATTTCCCCCGTATATTGAAAACTATAAAAGATAAAAAAAAATTAATTAGAAATTTGGATTGCTGAGCAAATTTCCTTTCCTTTGATCGGTTATAACTTTTTGTACGGTAATTAATAAAAAAGTTACGAGGGAATTACAAATTTTAACAAAAATTTTGTATTTACCCCGTATATTGAAAACTATAAAAGATATGAAAAAACTAGTTGGAATTTTTAATTTTTAAGAATTTTTTTTTTTTTTTAATAGGTTTTATAACTTTCTGTACGTTAATTAATAAACAAGTTACGAGGGATTTACAAATTTTAATAAAAATTTGGTATTTCCCCCGTATATTGAAAACTATAAAAGATATAAAAAGACTAATCGGAAATTTGGATTGCTAAGAAAATTTCCTATCTTTTTATAGGTTATAACTTTTTGTACGGTAATTAATAAAAAAGTTACGAGAGAATTTCAAATTTTAACAAAAATTTTGTATTTCCCCCGTATATTGAAAACTATAAAAGATATAAAAAGACTAATTGAATATTTGGATTGTTGAGAGAATTTCCTATCTTTTAATAGGTTATAACTTTTTGTACGGTAAATAATAAAAAAGTTACGAGGGAATTACAAATTTTAACAAAAATTTTGTATTTCCCCCGTATATTGAAAACTATAAAAGATATGAAAAAAATAATTGGAATTTTGGATTTCTAAAAAAATTTCCTTTCTTTTGATCGGTTATAACTTTTTGTACGGTAATTAATAAAAAAGTTACGAGGGAATTACAAATTTTAACAAAAATTTTGTATTTCCCCCGTATATTGAATACTATAAGAGATATAAAAAGACTAATCGGAAATTTGGATTGCTTACAAAATTTCCTATCTTTTAATAGGTTATAACTTTTTGTACGGTAATTAAAAAAAAGTTACCAGGGAATTTCAAATTTAAACAAAAATTTTGTATTTCCCCCGTATATTGAAAACTACAAAAGATATAAAAAAATTAATTGGATATTTGGATTGTTAAGAGAATTTCTTATCTTTTAATAGGTTATAACTTTTTGTGCGGTAAATAATAAAAAAGTTACGAGGGAATTACAAATTTTAACAAAAATTTTGTATTTCCCCCGTATATTGAAAACTATAAAAGATATAAAAAAAATAATTGGAATTTTGGATTTCTAAAAAAATTTCCTTTCTTTTGATCGGTTTTAACTTTTTGTACGGTAATGAATAAAAAAGTTACGAGGGAATTACAAATTTTAACAAAAATTTTGTATTTCCCCCGTATATTGAAAACTATAAAAGATATGAAAAAACTAGTTGGAATTGTGAATTTTTAAGAAAATTTTCTATCTTTTAATAGGTTCTAACTTTCTGTATGTTAATTAATAAACAAGTTACGAGGGATTTACAAATTTTAACAAAAATTTGGTATTTCCCCCGTATATTGAAAACTATAAAAGATATAAAAAGACTAATCGGAAATTTGTATTGCTGAGAAAATTTCCTATCTTTTGATAGGTTATAACTTTTTGTACGGTAATTAAAAAAAAGTTACGAGGGAATTTCAAATTTTAACAAAAATTTTGTATTTCCCCTGTATATTGAAAACTATAAAAGATATAAAAAAATTAATTGGATATTTGGATTGCTGAGAGAATTTCCTATCTTTTGATAGGTTATAACTTTTTGTACGGTAAATAATAAAAAAGTTACGAGGGAATTACAAATTTTAACAAAAATTTTGTATTTCCCCCGTACATTGAAAACTATAAAAGATATAAAAAAATTAATTGAATATTTGGATTGTTAAGAGAATTTCCTATCTTTTGATGGGTTGCAACTTCTTGTACGGTAAATAATAAAAAATTTACGAGGGAATTACAAATTTTAACAAAAATTTTGTATTTCCCCCGTATATTGAAAACTATAAAAGATAAAAAAAATTATTAAGAAATTTGGGTTGCTAAGCAAATTTCCTTTCTTTTGATAGGTTATAACTTTTTGTAAGTTAATTAAAAAAACAGTTACGAGGGAATTACAAATTTTAACAAAAATTTTGTATTTCCCCCGTATATTGAAAACTATAAAAGATAAAAAAAAATTAATTAGAAATTTGCATTCCTGAGCAAATTTCCTTTCTTTTGATAGGTTATAACTTTTTGTACGTTAATTAAAAAAACAGTTACGAGGAAATTACAAATTTTAACCAAAATTTTGTATTTCCCCCGTATATTGAAAACTATAAAAGGTATAAAAAGACTAATCGGAAATTTGTATGGCTGAGAAAATTTCCTATCTTTTCATAGGTTACAACTTTTTGTACGGTAATTAATAAAAAAGTTACGAGGGAATTACAAATTTTAACAAAAATTTGGTATTTCCCCCGTATATTGAAAACTATAGAAGATATGAAAGAACTAATTAGAACTTTGGATTTTTAAAAAAATTTCCTATCTTTTGATAGGTTACAACTTTCTGTATGTGTATTAATAAAAAAGTTACGAGGGATTTACAAATTTTAAGAAAAATTTGGTATTTCCCCCGTTTTTTAAAAACGATAAAAGATATAAAAAAATTAATTAGAATTTTTGATTTTTAAAAAAATTTCCTTTCTTTCGATAGGTTATAACTTTTTGTACGTTAATTAATAAAAAAGTTACGAGGGATTTACAAATTTTAAAAAAATTTTGTATTTCCTCCGTATATTGAAAACTATAAAAGATATAAAAAGACTAATCGGAAATTTGGATTGCTAAAAAAATTTCCTATCTTTTAATAGGTTTTAATTTTTTGTACGGTAATTAATAAAAAAGTTACGAGAGAATTTCAAATTTTAACAAAAATTTTGTATTTCCCTTGTATATTGAAAACTACAAAAGATATAAGAAAATTAATTGGATATTTGGATTGCTGAGAGAATTTCCTATCTTTTGATAGGTTTTAACTTTTTGTACGGTAAATAATAAAAAAGTTACGAGGGAATTACAAATTTTAACAAAAATTTTGTATTTCCCCCGTATATTGAAAACTATCAAAGATATAAAAAAATTAATTGAAAATTTGGAGTCTTGAGAAAATTTTCTATCTTTTGATAGGTTATAACATTTTGTACGGTAATTAATAAAAAAGTTACGAGGGAATTACAAATTTTAACAAAAATTTTGTATTTCCCCCGTATATTAAAAACTATAAAAGATATAAAAAAATTAATTGAAAATTTGGATTCTTGAGAAAATTTCCTTTCTTTTGATAGGTTATAACATTTTGTACGGTAATTAATAAAAAAGTTACGAGGGATTTACAAATTTTAACAAAAATTTGGTATTTCCCCCGTATATTGAAAACTATAAAAGATATAAAAAGACTAATCGGAAATTTGGATTGCTAAAAAAATTCCTATCTTTTCATACGTTATAACTTTTTGTACGGTAATTAATAAAAAAGTTACGAGGGAATTTCAAATTTTAACAAAAATTTTGTATTTCCCCCGTATATTGAAAACTACAAAAGATATAAAAAAATTAATTGAAAATTTGGATTCTTGAGAAAATTTCCTATCTTTTGATAGGTTATAACTTTTTGTACGGTAATTAATAAAAAAGTTACGAGGGAATTACAAATTTTAACAAAAATTTGGTATTTCCCCCGTATATTGAAAACTATAAAAGATATGAAAAAACTAGTTGGAATTTTGAATTTTTAAGAAAATTTTCTATCTTTTAATATGTTATAACTTTCTGTACGTTAATTAATAAACAAGTTACGAAGGATTTACAAATTTTAACAAAAATTTGGTATTTTCCCCGTACATTGAAAACTATAAAAGATATAAAAAAATTAATTGAAAATTTGGATTCT
This sequence comes from Altica lythri, assembly GCA_964028335.1. Taxonomy (NCBI): domain Eukaryota; kingdom Metazoa; phylum Arthropoda; class Insecta; order Coleoptera; family Chrysomelidae; genus Altica; species Altica lythri. Next base: position 3,439 of record CAXIIO010001533.1, on the reverse strand, counting down.
TGAGAAAATTTTCTATCTTTTAATAGGTTATAACTTTTTGTACGGTAATTAATAAAAAAGTTACGAGGGAATTACAAATTTTAACAAAAATTTTGTATTTCCCCCGTATATTGAAAACTATAAAAGATATAAAAAAACTAGTTGGAATTTTGAATTTTTAAGGATCTTTTCTATCTTTTAATAGGTTCTAACTTTCTGTATGTTAATTAATAAACAAGTTACGAGGGATTTACAAATTTTAACAAAAATTTGGTATTTCCCCCGTATATTGAAAACTATAAAAAATATAAAAAGACTAATCGGAAATTTGTATTGCTAAGAAAATTTCCTATCTTTTGATAGGTTATAACTTTTTGTAAGGTAATTAATAAAAAAGTTACGAGGGAATTTCAAATTTTAACAAAAATTTTGTATTTCCCCTGTATATTGAAAACTATAAAAGATATGAAAAAACTAATTGGAATTTTAAATTTTTAAGAAAATTTTCTATCTTTTGATAGGCTACAACTTTCTGTACGCTAATTAATAAAAAAGTTACGAGGGATGTACAAATTTTAACAAAAATTTGGTATTTCCCCTGTTTTTTTAAAACTATAAAAGATATAAAAAAAATAATTGGAATTTTGGATTTTTAAAAAAATTTTCTTTTGTTTGATAAGTTATAACTTTTTTTACGGTAATTAATAAAAAAGTTACGAGGGAATTTCAAATTTTAACAAAAATTTTGTATTTCCCCGTATATTGAAAACTATAAAAGAAATAAAAAAATTAATTGGATATTTGGGTTGTTGAAAGAATTTCCTATCTTTTGATAGGTTATAACTTTTTGTACGGTAAATAATAAAAAAGTTACGAGGGAATTACAAATTTTAACAAAAATTTTGTATTTCCCCCGTATATTGAAAACTATAAAAGATAAAAAAAAAATAAATTAGAAATTTGGATTGCTAAGCAAATTTTCTTTCTTTTGATAGGTTATAACTTTTTGTACGTTAATTAATAAAAAAGTTACGAGGGAATTACAAATTTTAACAAAAATTTTGTATTTTTCCCGTATATTGAAAACTATAAAAGATATGAATAAACAAGTTGGAATTTTGAATTTTTAAGAAAATTTTCTATCTTTTAATAGGTTATAACTTTTTGTATGTTAATTAATAAACAAGTTACGAGGGATTTACAAATTTTAACCAAAATTTGGTATTTCCCCCGTATATTGAAAACTATAAAAGATATAAAAAGACTAATCGGAAATTTGGATTGCTAAGAAAATTTCCTATCTTCTAATAGGTTATAACTTTTTGTACGTTAGTTAATAAAAAAGTTTCGAGGGATTTACAAATTTTAACAAAAATTTTGTATTTCCCCGTATATTGAAAACTATAAAAGATATAAAAAGACTAATTGGAAATTTGGTTGCTAAAAAAATTTCCTATCTTTTCATAGGTTATAACTTTTTGTACGGTAATTAATGAAAAAGTTACGAGGGAATTTCAAATTTTAACAAAAATTTTGTATTTCCCCCGTATATTGAAAACTACAGAAGATATAAAAAAATTAATTGTAAATTTGGATTGTTGAGAGAATTTTCTATCTTTTAATAGGTTATAACTTTTTGTACGGTAATTAATAAAAAAGTTACGAGGGAATTACAAATTTTAACAAAAATTTTGTATTTCGCCCGTATATTGAAAACTATAAAAGATATGAAAAAACTAGTTGGAATTTTGAATTTTTAAGAAAATTTTCTATCTTTTAATATGTTATAACTTTCTGTACGTTAATTAATAAACAAGTTACGAGGGATTTACAAATTTTAACAAAAATTTTGTATTTCCCTTGTATATTGAAAACTACAAAAGATATAAAAAAATTAATTGAAAATTTGGATTCTTGAGAAAGTTTCCTTTCTTTTGATAGGTTATAACATTTTGTACGGTAATTAATAAAAAAGTTACGAGGGATTTACAAATTTTAACAAAAGTTTGGTATTTCCCCCGTATATTGAAAACTATAAAAGATATAAAAAGACTAATCGGAAATTTGGATTGCTAAAAAAATTCCTATCTTTTCATAGGTTATAACTTTTTGTACGGTAATTAATAAAAAAGTTACGAGGGAATTTCAAATTTTAACAAAAATTTTGTATTTCCCCCGTATATTGAAAACTACAAAAGATATAAAAAAATTAATTGAAAATTTGGATTCTTGAGAAAATTTCCTATCTTTTGATAGGTTATAACTTTTTGTACAGTAATTAATAAAAAAGTTACGAGGGAATTACAAATTTTAACAAAAATTTGGTATTTCCCCCGTATATTGAAAACTATAAAAGATATGAAAAAACTAGTTGGAATTTTGAATTTTTAAGAAAATTTTCTATCTTTTAATATGTTATAACTTTCTGTACGTTAATTAATAAACAAGTTACGAAGGATTTACAAATTTTAACAAAAATTTGGTATTTTCCCCGTACATTGAAAACTATAAAAGATATAAAAAAATTAATTGAAAATTTGGATTCTTGAGAAAATTTTCTATCTTTTAATAGGTTATAATTTTTTGTACGGTAATTAATAAAAAAGTTACGAGGGAATTTCAAATTTTAACAAAAATTTTGTATTTCCCCCGTATATTGAAAACTATATAAGATATGAAAGAACTAATTGAAACTTTGGATTTTTAAGAAAATTTCGTATCTTTTGATAAGTTACAACTTTTTGTACGTTAATTAATAAAAAAGTTACGAGGGATTGACAAATTTTAACAAAAATTTGGGATTTCCCCCGTTTTTTAAAAACGATAAAAGATATAAAAAAATTAATTGAATTTTGGATTTTTAAAAAAATTTCTTTCCTTTCGATAGGTTACAACTTTTTGTACGTTAATTAATAAAAAAGTTACGAGGGATTTACAAATTTTAACAAAAATTTTGTATTTCCCCCGTATATTGAAAACTATAAGAGAGATAAAAAGACTAATCGGAAATTTGGATTGCTTAAAAAAATTCCTATCTTTTAATAGGTTACAACTTTTTGTACGGTAATTAATAAAAAAGTTACCAGGGAATTTCAAATTTTAACAAAAATTTTGTATTTCCCCCGTATATTGAAAACTATAAAAGATATAAAAAAATTAATTGGATATTTGGATTGTTGAGAGAATTTCCTATCTTTTGATAGGTTATAACTTTTTGTACGGTAAATAATAAAAAAGTTACGAGGGAATTACAAATTTTAACAAAAATTTTGTATTTCCCCCGTATATTGAAAACTATAAAAGATAAAAAAAAATTAATCAGAAATAACTTTTTGTACGGTAATTAAAAAAAAGTTACCAGGGAATTTCAAATTTTAACAAAAATTTTGTATTTCCCCCGTATATTAAAAACTACAAAAGATATAAAAAAATTAATTGGATATTTGGATTGTTTAAGAGA
>CAXIIO010001532.1:95000-97292 GCA_964028335.1 Altica lythri | reverse complement strand
ATTTTCAATAAAATTCTCTGTACTTTCACAAGTTAAATATGTAAAAAAGTACATTTTATTTACTACCACCGTTTTTCAAACTCAAAATCAGAATCAGTAGCATATATATTTCGTTTAATTTACGACATAAAAATATATTTTTCTCTGATTTACCATATAAATATAATTCCAGAAAAATTCTACATACTTTCACAAGTTAAAACTTAAAATTCTACAAAACAGCTTTCGAAGCTTAAACCTAAATTTTTTCACTAGCATTGTTTCTTGGAATCGGAAACAGAAGCAGAAGCATAAATATTTCATTTACTTTTCAATATTAATAAAATTTCAAAAAATTTCTACGTACTTTCACAACAAGTAAAAACATGAAATTCTACAAAACAGCTATCTAGCTTAAAACTACACTTTATTTACTAGCACTGCTTCTTAATATTAAAAGCAAAAGCAGTTGTATAGATATTTAGTTTTATTAACAACATCAAAATATTTTCAATAAAATTCTCCGTACTTTTCACAAGTTAAATATGTAAAAAAGTACATTTTATTTACTACTACCGTTTTTAGAATCGACAGCAGAAACCGTAGCATATATATTTCGTTTAATTTAATAAAAATATATTTTTCTCTGATTTAGCATATAAATATAATTTTAGAAAAATTCTACATACTTTCACAAGTTAAAACTTAAAATTCTACATATTTGGTTTTATTAACAATATTAAAATATTTTCAATAAAATTCTCTGTACTTTCACAAGTTACAAATATGTGAAAAAGTACACTTTACTTACTGCTACCGTTTTATAGAATTGACAGCAGAAACAGTAGCATACACATTTCGTTTAATTTACCATATAAATATATTTTCAACAAATTTCTACGTATTTTCACAGCAAGTAAAAACATAAAATTCTACAAAACAGCTATCTACCTTAAACTACACTTTATTTATAAACACTGCTTCTATGTATTAAACACAAAAGCAGTGGTATAGATATTTCGTTTTATTAACAATATAGAAATATTTTTAATAAAATTCTTTGTACTTTCACAAGTTAAATATGTGATAGTAGATAGGTCATGCACAATTGAATTTAAAACGAAGTTTAAATACCTAGACTTCATAGTAGATAACAATTTAACTGTTGTCACACATCATGACTATATCGTAAGGAAAATGGCAAAGAAAACTATAATATTTTTTGGTAGAATCTTCATACACCTTAACACTTTTGACAAAGTCAGTGTATACAATACAATAATACAACCACACAGTATGGCATGATGAGAAGTTTAAAGTAATACTAGTAATCGTGTCATGTACAGAGTCTATTAGAAAGCACTGATAAACCAGGAAGCGGATTTACGTTCTGCGTTTATTTTACGATAGTACAATAATTGTAAAATAGCCACGCAAATGTTGCTATATATTTGGCGTTAAAATAGTGTTTTGTAACATATTTTGGGACGATGGAAAGTTACTTAATAGTGTGCAATTAAAAATTGCATTTACTTGACTTTGTATAGCAGTTTTTTTAATGTTTGTAATTGTTAAAATTATTGAGCAATCTAAAATTAATTTTACAAATTAAAAGTCGTCTGCGAAAACACCTGTAAGGTCCAATTTTCATTGTCTTACAACGACAACGATGATGAAGGATGTTGTTATGTTATGAAACAAATTTTACAACAAACCAAAACGAATTGGATAATGAAAAGACGCTTTCTCAATCCAAAAAAAATATAAGTTTGATGGTCTTTCTGTTCGAAAAACTACCACGGCAATTTATGGTTAAATCACTCGCCATTTCAATCCATATATATAAAAATGAAACCCGTTTTCCTTGGTCATGGCATCACGCGTGAATGACTGGACCGATTTTACTAATTCTTTTTTTGTTGTATTTGTTATTATTAGGAGAAGGTTCTTACGGAAGAAAATATTAAGAAAATCTCTCAGAAATATTGAAAAATAGACATTTAATTTTGCATATTTTAAAAAACGCGCGTAACGAATGTCAATGTCATTCACAGCCATAGACTATATTGAAAGAGCATCGTTTGTTCGGAAACGTGGTCACTTAATTAAATTAAACCTTAAAATTAACCTGTGACATCACACCCATAGTTTTAATTTATGGAATGTATAAATTTTATTTATTTATTAATTTATTTACGGATTTTCCTTTTTTACAAGTTTTACTCTATAATAATTATAAAACTAAATTACCTAAAAAACTAAATAACAAGGTACAAATATTCTATATAATATATATATATATATATTATATAT
>CAXIIO010001532.1:80000-90000 GCA_964028335.1 Altica lythri | reverse complement strand
GAAAGTACCCAAAGCTATAGCGTCGCTGATCGGCGTTTCAACGAGGTCTGTTCGAGAACACCGCAACCAACAGTCGTTCTGGGACAGAATCGGCACCAGGTCCGATCACCGTCAAACACAGAACGTGCTTGCTACGGGCCGAACGCTAACTGAGTAGCGGCCCCGCGCCTTTAGCATACCGTCGAGCGAGTCTGTCGGAACATCGAGGGTCCACGCGACAAAAGCCATGTGGGCTCCACCCCAAGTCTTAGACAGACACCCAACGGATCGCGACGTCCTACTAGAGGAAAAGTGCACGCGTTCCACATCGGTTCGAAGAACGAGAGGCGCGGACGACGTAAACGTAATCCGTCACACAAACTTTCAACTCCGACAGTAGAGACGCGAATGAATTTCCTCTTTCGACCTTTCGGGTTTCTCAGGTTTACCCCTGAACGGTTTCACGTACTCTTGAACTCTCTCTTCAAAGTGCTTTTCAACTTTCCCTCACGGTACTTGTTCGCTATCGGTCTCGTGGTCATATTTAGCCTTAGATGGAGTTTACCACCCACTTAGGGCTGCACTCTCAAGCAACCCGACTCTGAGGAGAGATTCTCCCGCAATTGGCAGCGGTCACTACGGGCCTGGCACCCTCTATGGGCTGTGGCCCCGTTCAAGAAGGACTTGGACGCGCCGCACAATCTCGGGATAATGAATCCTCCCTAACACCACATTTCCCGGTGGTCGATGTCGGCCACGGGATTCGGTACTGGGCTTTTCCCTGTTCGCTCGCAGCTACTGAGGGAATCCTAGTTAGTTTCTTTTCCTCCGCTTAGTAATATGCTTAAATTCAGCGGGTAGTCTCACCTGCTCTGAGGTCGATAGATGATATTTAAGTACCAAACTATGCATTTTAAAATCAATGTCCAATAATTAAATGCCATATAGAAACACAGATCAGACGTCGTCTTTGAGAAGATTTCTCGGACACGACGATCGTGTACGTAATTCTACTACATTTAAAAGACATATAGATTTACGCATTTTTATGTTCGATACGTTGTGTACAATACACGTATAAAATTTATACAAATTTTATACGTTGCTATCGCAATTTAAGATGTTGCGTTAAAAATAAACGCATCTACATCCAACGCGTTCCGACAATTTTTTTCAAAAAAAAAAAATCGAACAGTCTTTTTAATTTGATACGACCCTCAGCCAGGAGTGGTCCAGGAACGAGTATCCGAGGACCGCAATGTGCGTTCGAAATGTCGATGTTCATGTGTCCTGCAGTTCACAAGTTGACGCGCAATTAGCTGCGTTCTTCATCGACCCACGAGCCAAGTGATTCACCGTTCAGGGTAATCGTTTTAACATTAAACGTGTTTCCATACGAAAGTATAAGTTTTCGTTTAAAGAAACTATACGTCTTATAAAATATCGTGAAAAATGTATTAAAAAAAAAATGATAAGAGAAAATTATGTACTTACGAATTTCTCCATTTGTAACGCCGTGTTTTACAAACGAGGCGTACACGGAGTAAACGTGCACAAGTATTTCCTCTTAATTTCGTCACCAATGAGTACATGCATTTTTACCATCTTGACAATTTGGGCGAAAAACTTTCAACACCGTCGGAATAATATATCGCATTCTACGATTTTGAATTCCTTAGAAAAAAATTATTCGTTTTTTTATCTGAATAACAGATGGATACGAATTTGTTATTTTTCTTGGTACCCAATTTTTATCAAGACAAATTGGTATATACATATTAATATTAGACCTCATCGACAACTTTGTTTTTTTTAGAACTTTAAAGTAAACAAAAATATAAATAATATAATTGTTTCTAACTTTAGTTCCTAAAAACATTTCGTTTATTTCGCATTCTATACCTCAAAAGATCGTATGCGTTTAATAACGGACGTTCTAATGACAGCATATGCAAGTAAAACGATATATAGTTCAAATATTTATAACAGACTTGTCGTAAGTTGACAAACACTGTAATGATCCTTCCGCAGGTTCACCTACGGAAACCTTGTTACGACTTTTACTTCCTCTAAATGATCAAGTTTGGTCATCTTTCCGAAGCATCGACGACGCCGAAACGCCACCGCGCTCAGTCCGAAGACCTCACTAAATCATTCAATCGGTAGTAGCGACGGGCGGTGTGTACAAAGGGCAGGGACGTAATCAACGCGAGCTTATGACTCGCGCTTACTGGGAATTCCTCGTTCATGGGGAACAATTGCAAGCCCCAATCCCTAGCACGAAGGAGGTTCAGCGGGTTACCCGGGCCGCTCGGCCAGGGAGGACACGCTGATTCCTTCAGTGTAGCGCGCGTGCGGCCCAGAACATCTAAGGGCATCACAGACCTGTTATTGCTCAATCTCGTGCGGCTAGAAGCCGCCTGTCCCTCTAAGAAGAATTGTTTGTACGCCGACAGTAAAAACCGCGCGCAGTGGGGGCCGAAACCCATCACCGGCGGGCCTTTGGGATGTCGAAATACGCCTAGTTAGCAGGCTAGAGTCTCGTTCGTTATCGGAATTAACCAGACAAATCGCTCCACCAACTAAGAACGGCCATGCACCACCACCCACCGAATCAAGAAAGAGCTCTCAATCTGTCAATCCTTCCGGTGTCCGGGCCTGGTGAGGTTTCCCGTGTTGAGTCAAATTAAGCCGCAGGCTCCACTCCTGGTGGTGCCCTTCCGTCAATTCCTTTAAGTTTCAGCTTTGCAACCATACTTCCCCCGGAACCCAAAAGCTTTGGTTTCCCGGAAGCTGCCCGCCGAGTCATCGGAGGAACGTCGGCGGATCGCTAGCTGGCATCGTTTATGGTTAGAACTAGGGCGGTATCTGATCGCCTTCGAACCTCTAACTTTCGTTCTTGATCAATGAAAGCGTTTTTGGCAAATGCTTTCGCTTCTGTCCGTCTTGCGACGATCCAAGAATTTCACCTCTAACGTCGCAATACGAATGCCCCCATCCGTTCCTATTAATCATTACCTCGGGGTTCCGAAAACCAACAAAATAGAACCGAGGTCCTATTCCATTATTCCATGCACACAGTATTCAGGCGAAGTTTTAGCCTGCTTTAAGCACTCTAATTTGTTCAAAGTAAACGTGCCGGCCCACCTCGACACTCAGTGAAGAGCACCGCGGCGGGATTGAGTTGGGCCGCCCTTGCGAGCTAAGCCCACCGGCAGGACGTCCCGCGACACGCCAGTTGACACCGCGTACGATGAACCAGCGACGCGGGACACAGATTCGACTACGAGCTTTTTAACCGCAACAACTTTAATATACGCTATTGGAGCTGGAATTACCGCGGCTGCTGGCACCAGACTTGCCCTCCAATTGATCCTCGTTAAAGGGTTTAGAGTGTACTCATTCCGATTACGGGGCCTCGGATGAGTCCCGTATCGTTATTTTTCGTCACTACCTCCCCGTGCCGGGAGTGGGTAATTTGCGCGCCTGCTGCCTTCCTTGGATGTGGTAGCCGTTTCTCAGGCTCCCTCTCCGGAATCGAACCCTGATTCCCCGTTACCCGTTACAACCATGGTAGGCGCAGAACCTACCATCGACAGTTGATAAGGCAGACATTTGAAAGATGCGTCGCCGGTGCGAGACCGTGCGATCAGCGTAAAGTTATTCAGAGTCACCAAGTATTACGATGTCGAGCAAGCTCGCCACCGATTGGTTTTGATCTAATAAAAGCGCTCCTTCCGTCTCCGGTCGGAGCTCTGTTTGCATGTATTAGCTCTAGAATTACCACAGTTATCCAAGTAAATGTGGGTACGATCTAAGGAACCATAACTGATTTAATGAGCCTTTCGCGGTTTCACCTTAATTTGGCTTGTACTGAGACATGCATGGCTTAATCTTTGAGACAAGCATATGACTACTGGCAGGATCAACCAGGGAGCTGTTGTTCCGTCATTCGAAAAAGAATAACAGAGATTATCAGTCTCCTCTAGTATTACAAATTTGCAATTCAAGAGAAACAAAAGACCGATGTGTCAAATCTCTATCATATTCTTTTCCTAGTGCGTGTTGAATTTTGCGTACATGAAAAGTTAAACTTTTCGCACGCCACGCTTAATAGGAGATAAGGTATATATGATATTTATAGAAGACAAGACAATCGTATTTGTATTATCTCTTATATTACATATAAAAACCGGACAGACAATATATTACATAACAGAGAGCTAGTTTTAAATGTAACTACTTTGTCATGTTTTATATAAACGCCTACCGGCAAAAAATTTCGAACATTCTCTCGACCCTTCGCTAGATATAAAGCGACACGGTGTACTCGAAAGAATCGTTACGAAATAGAAATTCCCGCTCGGACAGAAGAGAGTTGTCGCAAAAAATGAAAAATTTGATTGAAATCAAATTTTATTAGTTTGATCGCATGTGGATCGCCAAACGTGTAAACGCCTTGCAAAATCCGCGATCTCGCTGTGTGATCTGTATCTTACGATACAAAAAATAATTGTGGTTTTATATATACATAATTTTATATTTCTTAACAATTACTACCAACATTTTTGAAGATAGAAATGTTAGAAAATAAAATATATAATATAAATCTCAACCACAATGCAAAAAGATCAAACTTGGACAACACCAGACTTTTAGATCGAGTATTTGTCGAGTCGTCTTTTTACATAACTGGGCAATTGTTATTATAGCGCTTTACGTTATTTAGTATATGTAGTTTAAATTTATGGTTTAATACTTTATATAATTTAATATTCGTCCAATAAATTTAATCATTACGTAATCTATATAACATTCTAATGAAAATAAAGATTACATTATAAAATTTCATAAAATTTTATTAAAACTTAAGTTGTTATGTTGGCACAATTAAGTGATATTTACAAAAAAATATATTTAAAAAAAATTATTTTTACATATTACTGAGAAATAACTTGTAAAATTTAACTACAATAATAATTCAATCATTTCTTACTAAAATACGTTAACACAATTAATTCAGTTATTAAATTGGTTTATCTTAATATTAAATTAACAAGATATAAAAACTATTATTCGTTGACCATTATATCATGTGCTTTCAAAAATATTCCACGTACTTTCACAAATTAAACATTTAAAAAAGTATACTTTATTTACTACTACCGTTTTTTAGAATCGACAGCAGAAACAGTAGCATATATATTTCGTTTAATTTAATAAAAATATTTTTCTCTGATTTAGCATATAAATATAATTTTAGAAAAATTCTACATACTTTCACAAGTTAAAACCTAAAATTCTACAAAACAGTTTTCGAAGCTTAAACCTACATTTTTTTACTAGCACTGTTTCTTGGAATCGGAAACAGAAGCAAAAGCATAAATATTTCATTTACTTTTCAATATTAATAAAATTTCTACGTACTATCACAACAAGTAAAAACATGAAATTCTACAAAACAGCTATCTACCTTAAAACTACACTTTATTTACTAGCACTGCTTCTTAATATTGAAAGCAAAAGCAGTTGTATAGATATTTAGTTTATATTAACAATATAAAAATATTTTCAATAAAATTCTCTGTACTTTCACAAGTTAAATATGTAAAAAAGTACATTTTATTTACTACCACCGTTTTTCAAACTCAAAAGCAGAATCAGTAGCATATATATTTCGTTTAATTTACGACATAAAAATATATTTTTCTCTGATTTACCATATAAATATAATTCCAGAAAAATTCTACATACTTTCACAAGTTAAAACTTAAAATTCTACAAAACAGCTTTCGAAGCTTAAACCTACATTTTTTCACTAGCATTGTTTCTTGGAATCGGAAACAGAAGCAGAAGCATAAATATTTCATTTACTTTTCAATATTAATAAAATTTCAAAAAATTTCTACGTACTTTCACAACAAGTAAAAACATGAAATTCTACAAAACAGCTATCTACCTTAAAACTACACTTTATTTACTAGCACTGCTTCTTAATATTAAAAGCAAAAGCAGTTGTATAGATATTTAGTTTTATTAACAACATCAAAATATTTTCAATAAAATTCTCCGTACTTTCACAAGTTAAATATGTAAAAAAGTACATTTTATTTACTACTACCGTTTTTTAGAATCGACAGCAGAAACAGTAGCATATATATTTCGTTTAATTTAATAAAAATATATTTTTCTCTGATTTAGCATATAAATATAATTTTAGAAAAATTCTACATACTTTCACAAGTTAAAACTTAAAATTCTACAAAACAGTTTTCGAAGCTTAAACCTACATTTTTTCACTAGCATTGTTTCTTGGAATCGGAAACAGAAGCAGAAGCATAAATATTTCATTTACTTTTCAATATTAATAAAATTTCAAAAAATTTCTACGTACTTTCACAACAAGTAAAAACATGAAATTCTACAAAACAGCTATCTAGCTTAAAACTACACTTTATTTACTAGCACTGCTTCTTAATATTAAAAGCAAAAGCAGTTGTATAGATATTTAGTTTATATTAACAATATAAAAATATTTTCAATAAAATTCTCTGTACTTTCACAAGTTAAATATGTAAAAAAGTACATTTTATTTACTACCACCGTTTTTCAAACTCAAAATCAGAATCAGTAGCATATATATTTCGTTTAATTTACGACATAAAAATATATTTTTCTCTGATTTACCATATAAATATAATTCCAGAAAAATTCTACATACTTTCACAAGTTAAAACTTAAAATTCTACAAAACAGCTTTCGAAGCTTAAACCTAAATTTTTTCACTAGCATTGTTTCTTGGAATCGGAAACAGAAGCAGAAGCATAAATATTTCATTTACTTTTCAATATTAATAAAATTTCAAAAAATTTCTACGTACTTTCACAACAAGTAAAAACATGAAATTCTACAAAACAGCTATCTAGCTTAAAACTACACTTTATTTACTAGCACTGCTTCTTAATATTAAAAGCAAAAGCAGTTGTATAGATATTTAGTTTTATTAACAACATCAAAATATTTTCAATAAAATTCTCCGTACTTTCACAAGTTAAATATGTAAAAAAGTACATTTTATTTACTACTACCGTTTTTTAGAATCGACAGCAGAAACAGTAGCATATATATTTCGTTTAATTTAATAAAAATATATTTTTCTCTGATTTAGCATATAAATATAATTTTAGAAAAATTCTACATACTTTCACAAGTTAAAACTTAAAATTCTACATATTTGGTTTTATTAACAATATTAAAATATTTTCAATAAAATTCTCTGTACTTTCACAAGTTACAAATATGTGAAAAAGTACACTTTACTTACTGCTACCGTTTTATAGAATTGACAGCAGAAACAGTAGCATACACATTTCGTTTAATTTACGTTTAATTTACCATATAAATATATTTTCAACAAATTTCTACGTATTTTCACAGCAAGTAAAAACATAAAATTCTACAAAACAGCTATCTACCTTAAACTACACTTTATTTATAAACACTGCTTCTAAGTATTAAACACAAAAGCAGTGGTATAGATATTTCGTTTTATTAACAATATAGAAATATTTTTAATAAAATTCTTTGTACTTTCACAAGTTAAATATGTGATAGTAGATAGGTCATGCACAATTGAATTTAAAACGAAGTTTAAATACCTAGACTTCATAGTAGATAACAATTTAACTGTTGTCACACATCATGACTATATCGTAAGGAAAATGGCAAAGAAACTATAATATTTTTTTGGTAGAATCTTCATACACCTTAACACTTTTGACAAAGTCAGTGTATACAATACAATAATACAACCACACAGTATGGCATGATGAGAAGTTTAAAGTAATACTAGTAATCGTGTCATGTACAGAGTCTATTAGAAAGCACTGATAAACCAGGAAGCGGATTTACGTTTCTGCGTTTATTTTACGATAGTACAATAATTGTAAAATAGCCACGCAAATGTTGCTATATATTTGGCGTTAAAATAGTGTTTTGTAACATATTTTGGGACGATGGAAAGTTACTTAATAGTGTGCAATTAAAAATTGCATTTACTTGACTTTGTATAGCAGTTTTTTTAATGTTTGTAATTGTTAAAATTATTGAGCAATCTAAAATTAATTTTACAAATTAAAAGTCGTCTGCGAAATACACCTGTAAGGTCCAATTTTCATTGTCTTACAACGACAACGATGATGAAGGATGTTGTTATGTTATGAACAAATTTTACAACAAACCAAAACGAATTGGATAATGAAAAGACGCTTTCTCAATCCAAAAAAAATATAAGTTTGATGGTCTTTCTGTTCGAAAAACTACCACGGCAATTTATGGTTAAATCACTCGCCATTTCAATCCATATATATAAAAATGAAACCCGTTTTCCTTGGTCATGGCATCACGCGTGAATGACTGGACCGATTTTACTAATTCTTTTTTTGTTGTATTTGTTATTATTAGGAGAAGGTTCTTACGGAAGAAAATATTAAGAAAATCTCTCAGAAATATTGAAAAATAGACATTTAATTTTGCATATTTTAAAAAACGCGCGTAACGAATGTCAATGTCATTCACAGCCATAGACTATATTGAAAGAGCATCGTTTGTTCGGAAACGTGGTCACTTAATTAAATAAACCTTAAATTAACCTGTGACATCACACCCATAGTTTTAATTTATGGAATGTATAAATTTTATTTATTTATTAATTTATTTACGGATTTTCCTTTTTTACAAGTTTTACTCTATAATAATTATAAAACTAAATTACCTAAAAAACTAAATAACAAGGTACAAATATTCTATATATATATATATATATATATATATATATACATATATATAAAAGGATGTTTGTATGTATGAAATCGATGAACTCAAAAACTACTGTACCGATTATTATGAAAATTGGTATATATATTTTTTTTCCACGGAGAACGTTTATATGATATGCTCATTGATGCCACTCGCCACCAGGTGGCGCTGCAAAGTAGCAACTTCTGCCCCGTTCAACCGATTGTCATGAAAATTGGTATCTATATGTATTTTACCACGGAGAAGGTTTGTATGATATGCTCATTGATGCCACTCGCCATCAGGTGGGGCTGCAGAGTAGCAACTCCGACCCGTTCAACCGATTGTCATGAAAATCAGTATGATGATCTATTTTTAATGGGTAAGATGAATATGATATTCGTATTAATGGAAGTTACTACCAGATGGCGCTTCCATGTATTAAATTCAATACTGATTAGTAGATATCTATACGAATTCGTATAAATATAAGTTCGAAAGATATATTTTTGGTGCGATAAGAAAAAAAAACTATAAGCTTTCTTTCCTTCTCTATCTCTTCTTATCTTTTATTTTTCTTAAATTTATTTTAGTTGTTGGCGTAGCAACGTGCACCGGGTACAGATATAAATAATAAAATTCGTTTGTATTGATTTTTGATTAATATCAATTGTACGAAAATTTGAATTAATCGCGTTTAAAATCGTTCCCATTCAAATCCCAATCCAGTAAATTTTTATACCAGCTTTAACGTTTCCGTCTTCATTCGTAAATAATAATTTTATTGTATTAAGGGTTTACGGTAGTAAAAAATCTGTCATAGAGGTCACCATATTTTTTTACAAATGGCATCTATGTAAAAAAGCATTGTGGTCCTCATGACTGATTTTCTCCTACTGTTCCTCTTAAATAGTTTACTACAATGTAATAGTATAACAAAAACCTTAGCCACAGCAACGCGTGGCCGGGTCAGCTAGTATTTTTTTAAGTATTTAGCACAACTAGGATGTAACAAGAAGTTACATTTCATACATTTTAGATCGGTTAACTGAAAAACTTTGCATTTTAAATTTTGTTTATTTAAAAAAGTCGATGAAAAAGTAAAATAAAAAAGTACATAGAAAACCACAAAAAATGGCCGTTTTTGATTATTTCTCTAGTAATTTTGAGAATTGTTGTTTAAAAAAGTATGTTCAATTTATATATATTTATACTTGGGAGCAAA
>CAXIIO010001532.1:67500-75000 GCA_964028335.1 Altica lythri | reverse complement strand
TCAGCCAGGAGTGGTCCAGGAACGAGTATCCGAGGACCGCAATGTGCGTTCGAAATGTCGATGTTCATGTGTCCTGCAGTTCACAAGTTGACGCGCAATTAGCTGCGTTCTTCATCGACCCACGAGCCAAGTGATTCACCGTTCAGGGTAATCGTTTTAACATTAAACGTGTTTCCATACGAAAGTATAAGTTTTCGTTTAAAGAAACTATACGTCTTATAAAATATCGTGAAAAATGTATTAAAAAAAAAATGATAAGAGAAAATTATGTACTTACGAATTTCTCCATTTGTAACGCCGTGTTTTACAAACGAGGCGTACACGGAGTAAACGTGCACAAGTATTTCCTCTTAATTTCGTCACCAATGAGTACATGCATTTTTACCATCTTGACAATTTGGGCGAAAAACTTTCAACACCGTCGGAATAATATATCGCATTCTACGATTTTGAATTCCTTAGAAAAAAATTATTCGTTTTTTTATCTGAATAACAGATGGATACGAATTTGTTATTTTTCTTGGTACCCAATTTTTATCAAGACAAATTGGTATATACATATTAATATTAGACCTCATCGACAACTTTGTTTTTTTTAGAACTTTAAAGTAAACAAAAATATAAATAATATAATTGTTTCTAACTTTAGTTCCTAAAAACATTTCGTTTATTTCGCATTCTATACCTCAAAAGATCGTATGCGTTTAATAACGGACGTTCTAATGACAGCATATGCAAGTAAAACGATATATAGTTCAAATATTTATAACAGACTTGTCGTAAGTTGACAAACACTGTAATGATCCTTCCGCAGGTTCACCTACGGAAACCTTGTTACGACTTTTACTTCCTCTAAATGATCAAGTTTGGTCATCTTTCCGAAGCATCGACGACGCCGAAACGCCACCGCGCTCAGTCCGAAGACCTCACTAAATCATTCAATCGGTAGTAGCGACGGGCGGTGTGTACAAAGGGCAGGGACGTAATCAACGCGAGCTTATGACTCGCGCTTACTGGGAATTCCTCGTTCATGGGGAACAATTGCAAGCCCCAATCCCTAGCACGAAGGAGGTTCAGCGGGTTACCCGGGCCGCTCGGCCAGGGAGGACACGCTGATTCCTTCAGTGTAGCGCGCGTGCGGCCCAGAACATCTAAGGGCATCACAGACCTGTTATTGCTCAATCTCGTGCGGCTAGAAGCCGCCTGTCCCTCTAAGAAGAATTGTTTGTACGCCGACAGTAAAAACCGCGCGCAGTGGGGGCCGAAACCCATCACCGGCGGGCCTTTGGGATGTCGAAATACGCCTAGTTAGCAGGCTAGAGTCTCGTTCGTTATCGGAATTAACCAGACAAATCGCTCCACCAACTAAGAACGGCCATGCACCACCACCCACCGAATCAAGAAAGAGCTCTCAATCTGTCAATCCTTCCGGTGTCCGGGCCTGGTGAGGTTTCCCGTGTTGAGTCAAATTAAGCCGCAGGCTCCACTCCTGGTGGTGCCCTTCCGTCAATTCCTTTAAGTTTCAGCTTTGCAACCATACTTCCCCCGGAACCCAAAAGCTTTGGTTTCCCGGAAGCTGCCCGCCGAGTCATCGGAGGAACGTCGGCGGATCGCTAGCTGGCATCGTTTATGGTTAGAACTAGGGCGGTATCTGATCGCCTTCGAACCTCTAACTTTCGTTCTTGATCAATGAAAGCGTTTTTGGCAAATGCTTTCGCTTCTGTCCGTCTTGCGACGATCCAAGAATTTCACCTCTAACGTCGCAATACGAATGCCCCCATCCGTTCCTATTAATCATTACCTCGGGGTTCCGAAAACCAACAAAATAGAACCGAGGTCCTATTCCATTATTCCATGCACACAGTATTCAGGCGAAGTTTTAGCCTGCTTTAAGCACTCTAATTTGTTCAAAGTAAACGTGCCGGCCCACCTCGACACTCAGTGAAGAGCACCGCGGCGGGATTGAGTTGGGCCGCCCTTGCGAGCTAAGCCCACCGGCAGGACGTCCCGCGACACGCCAGTTGACACCGCGTACGATGAACCAGCGACGCGGGACACAGATTCGACTACGAGCTTTTTAACCGCAACAACTTTAATATACGCTATTGGAGCTGGAATTACCGCGGCTGCTGGCACCAGACTTGCCCTCCAATTGATCCTCGTTAAAGGGTTTAGAGTGTACTCATTCCGATTACGGGGCCTCGGATGAGTCCCGTATCGTTATTTTTCGTCACTACCTCCCCGTGCCGGGAGTGGGTAATTTGCGCGCCTGCTGCCTTCCTTGGATGTGGTAGCCGTTTCTCAGGCTCCCTCTCCGGAATCGAACCCTGATTCCCCGTTACCCGTTACAACCATGGTAGGCGCAGAACCTACCATCGACAGTTGATAAGGCAGACATTTGAAAGATGCGTCGCCGGTGCGAGACCGTGCGATCAGCGTAAAGTTATTCAGAGTCACCAAGTATTACGATGTCGAGCAAGCTCGCCACCGATTGGTTTTGATCTAATAAAAGCGCTCCTTCCGTCTCCGGTCGGAGCTCTGTTTGCATGTATTAGCTCTAGAATTACCACAGTTATCCAAGTAAATGTGGGTACGATCTAAGGAACCATAACTGATTTAATGAGCCTTTCGCGGTTTCACCTTAATTTGGCTTGTACTGAGACATGCATGGCTTAATCTTTGAGACAAGCATATGACTACTGGCAGGATCAACCAGGGAGCTGTTGTTCCGTCATTCGAAAAAGAATAACAGAGATTATCAGTCTCCTCTAGTATTACAAATTTGCAATTCAAGAGAAACAAAAGACCGATGTGTCAAATCTCTATCATATTCTTTTCCTAGTGCGTGTTGAATTTTGCGTACATGAAAAGTTAAACTTTTCGCACGCCACGCTTAATAGGAGATAAGGTATATATGATATTTATAGAAGACAAGACAATCGTATTTGTATTATCTCTTATATTACATATAAAAACCGGACAGACAATATATTACATAACAGAGAGCTAGTTTTAAATGTAACTACTTTGTCATGTTTTATATAAACGCCTACCGGCAAAAAATTTCGAACATTCTCTCGACCCTTCGCTAGATATAAAGCGACACGGTGTACTCGAAAGAATCGTTACGAATAGAAATTCCCGCTCGGACAGAAGAGAGTTGTCGCAAAAAATGAAAAATTTGATTGAAATCAAATTTTATTAGTTTGATCGCATGTGGATCGCCAAACGTGTAAACGCCTTGCAAAATCCGCGATCTCGCTGTGTGATCTGTATCTTACGATACAAAAAATAATTGTGGTTTTATATATACATAATTTTATATTTCTTAACAATTACTACCAACATTTTTGAAGATAGAAATGTTAGAAAATAAAATATATAATATAAATCTCAACCACAATGCAAAAAGATCAAACTTGGACAACACCAGACTTTTAGATCGAGTATTTGTCGAGTCGTCTTTTTACATAACTGGGCAATTGTTATTATAGCGCTTTACGTTATTTAGTATATGTAGTTTAAATTTATGGTTTAATACTTTATATAATTTAATATTCGTCCAATAAATTTAATCATTACGTAATCTATATAACATTCTAATGAAAATAAAGATTACATTATAAAATTTCATAAAATTTTATTAAAACTTAAGTTGTTATGTTGGCACAATTAAGTGATATTTACAAAAAAATATATTTAAAAAAAATTATTTTTACATATTACTGAGAAATAACTTGTAAAATTTAACTACAATAATAATTCAATCATTTCTTACTAAAATACGTTAACACAATTAATTCAGTTATTAAATTGGTTTATCTTAATATTA
The DNA here is from genome assembly GCA_964028335.1 of Altica lythri. Classification (NCBI taxonomy): domain Eukaryota; kingdom Metazoa; phylum Arthropoda; class Insecta; order Coleoptera; family Chrysomelidae; genus Altica; species Altica lythri. The sequence continues at coordinate 71,168 of CAXIIO010001532.1, read as the reverse complement.
AATTAACAAGATATAAAAACTATTATTCGTTGACCATTATATCATGTGCTTTCAAAAATATTCCACGTACTTTCACAAATTAAACATTTAAAAAAGTATACTTTATTTACTACTACCGTTTTTTAGAATCGACAGCAGAAACAGTAGCATATATATTTCGTTTAATTTAATAAAAATATATTTTTCTCTGATTTAGCATATAAATATAATTTTAGAAAAATTCTACATACTTTCACAAGTTAAAACCTAAAATTCTACAAAACAGTTTTCGAAGCTTAAACCTACATTTTTTTACTAGCACTGTTTCTTGGAATCGGAAACAGAAGCAAAAGCATAAATATTTCATTTACTTTTCAATATTAATAAAATTTCTACGTACTATCACAACAAGTAAAAACATGAAATTCTACAAAACAGCTATCTACCTTAAAACTACACTTTATTTACTAGCACTGCTTCTTAATATTGAAAGCAAAAGCAGTTGTATAGATATTTAGTTTATATTAACAATATAAAAATATTTTCAATAAAATTCTCTGTACTTTCACAAGTTAAATATGTAAAAAAGTACATTTTATTTACTACCACCGTTTTTCAAACTCAAAAGCAGAATCAGTAGCATATATATTTCGTTTAATTTACGACATAAAAATATATTTTTCTCTGATTTACCATATAAATATAATTCCAGAAAAATTCTACATACTTTCACAAGTTAAAACTTAAAATTCTACAAAACAGCTTTCGAAGCTTAAACCTACATTTTTTCACTAGCATTGTTTCTTGGAATCGGAAACAGAAGCAGAAGCATAAATATTTCATTTACTTTTCAATATTAATAAAATTTCAAAAAATTTCTACGTACTTTCACAACAAGTAAAAACATGAAATTCTACAAAACAGCTATCTACCTTAAAACTACACTTTATTTACTAGCACTGCTTCTTAATATTAAAAGCAAAAGCAGTTGTATAGATATTTAGTTTTATTAACAACATCAAAATATTTTCAATAAAATTCTCCGTACTTTCACAAGTTAAATATGTAAAAAAGTACATTTTATTTACTACTACCGTTTTTTAGAATCGACAGCAGAAACAGTAGCATATATATTTCGTTTAATTTAATAAAAATATATTTTTCTCTGATTTAGCATATAAATATAATTTTAGAAAAATTCTACATACTTTCACAAGTTAAAACTTAAAATTCTACAAAACAGTTTTCGAAGCTTAAACCTACATTTTTTCACTAGCATTGTTTCTTGGAATCGGAAACAGAAGCAGAAGCATAAATATTTCATTTACTTTTCAATATTAATAAAATTTCAAAAAATTTCTACGTACTTTCACAACAAGTAAAAACATGAAATTCTACAAAACAGCTATCTAGCTTAAAACTACACTTTATTTACTAGCACTGCTTCTTAATATTAAAAGCAAAAGCAGTTGTATAGATATTTAGTTTATATTAACAATATAAAAATATTTTCAATAAAATTCTCTGTACTTTCACAAGTTAAATATGTAAAAAAGTACATTTTATTTACTACCACCGTTTTTCAAACTCAAAATCAGAATCAGTAGCATATATATTTCGTTTAATTTACGACATAAAAATATATTTTTCTCTGATTTACCATATAAATATAATTCCAGAAAAATTCTACATACTTTCACAAGTTAAAACTTAAAATTCTACAAAACAGCTTTCGAAGCTTAAACCTAAATTTTTTCACTAGCATTGTTTCTTGGAATCGGAAACAGAAGCAGAAGCATAAATATTTCATTTACTTTTCAATATTAATAAAATTTCAAAAAATTTCTACGTACTTTCACAACAAGTAAAAACATGAAATTCTACAAAACAGCTATCTAGCTTAAAACTACACTTTATTTACTAGCACTGCTTCTTAATATTAAAAGCAAAAGCAGTTGTATAGATATTTAGTTTTATTAACAACATCAAAATATTTTCAATAAAATTCTCCGTACTTTCACAAGTTAAATATGTAAAAAAGTACATTTTATTTACTACTACCGTTTTTTAGAATCGACAGCAGAAACAGTAGCATATATATTTCGTTTAATTTAATAAAAATATATTTTTCTCTGATTTAGCATATAAATATAATTTTAGAAAAATTCTACATACTTTCACAAGTTAAAACTTAAAATTCTACATATTTGGTTTTATTAACAATATTAAAATATTTTCAATAAAATTCTCTGTACTTTCACAAGTTACAAATATGTGAAAAAGTACACTTTACTTACTGCTACCGTTTTATAGAATTGACAGCAGAAACAGTAGCATACACATTTCGTTTAATTTACCATATAAATATATTTTCAACAAATTTCTACGTATTTTCACAGCAAGTAAAAACATAAAATTCTACAAAACAGCTATCTACCTTAAACTACACTTTATTTATAAACACTGCTTCTAAGTATTAAACACAAAAGCAGTGGTATAGATATTTCGTTTTATTAACAATATAGAAATATTTTTAATAAAATTCTTTGTACTTTCACAAGTTAAATATGTGATAGTAGATAGGTCATGCACAATTGAATTTAAAACGAAGTTTAAATACCTAGACTTCATAGTAGATAACAATTTAACTGTTGTCACACATCATGACTATATCGTAAGGAAAATGGCAAAGAAACTATAATATTTTTTTGGTAGAATCTTCATACACCTTAACACTTTTGACAAAGTCAGTGTATACAATACAATAATACAACCACACAGTATGGCATGATGAGAAGTTTAAAGTAATACTAGTAATCGTGTCATGTACAGAGTCTATTAGAAAGCACTGATAAACCAGGAAGCGGATTTACGTTTCTGCGTTTATTTTACGATAGTACAATAATTGTAAAATAGCCACGCAAATGTTGCTATATATTTGGCGTTAAAATAGTGTTTTGTAACATATTTTGGGACGATGGAAAGTTACTTAATAGTGTGCAATTAAAAATTGCATTTACTTGACTTTGTATAGCAGTTTTTTTAATGTTTGTAATTGTTAAAATTATTGAGCAATCTAAAATTAATTTTACAAATTAAAAGTCGTCTGCGAAATACACCTGTAAGGTCCAATTTTCATTGTCTTACAACGACAACGATGATGAAGGATGTTGTTATGTTATGAACAAATTTTACAACAAACCAAAACGAATTGGATAATGAAAAGACGCTTTCTCAATCCAAAAAAAATATAAGTTTGATGGTCTTTCTGTTCGAAAAACTACCACGGCAATTTATGGTTAAATCACTCGCCATTTCAATCCATATATATAAAAATGAAACCCGTTTTCCTTGGTCATGGCATCACGCGTGAATGACTGGACCGATTTTACTAATTCTTTTTTTGTTGTATTTGTTATTATTAGGAGAAGGTTCTTACGGAAGAAAATATTAAGAAAATCTCTCAGAAATATTGAAAAATAGACATTTAATTTTGCATATTTTAAAAAACGCGCGTAACGAATGTCAATGTCATTCACAGCCATAGACTATATTGAAAGAGCATCGTTTGTTCGGAAACGTGGTCACTTAATTAAATAAACCTTAAATTAACCTGTGACATCACACCCATAGTTTTAATTTATGGAATGTATAAATTTTATTTATTTATTAATTTATTTACGGATTTT
>CAXIIO010001532.1:52500-62500 GCA_964028335.1 Altica lythri | reverse complement strand
TCTACGCAAGGTAAACCTTTACTTTCATTACGCCTTTAGGTTTAGTCATGTCCCAATGACTCGCGCACATGCTAGACTCCTTGGTCCGTGTTTCAAGACGGGTCCTGAAAGTACCCAAAGCTATAGCGTCGCTGATCGGCGTTTCAACGAGGTCTGTTCGAGAACACCGCAACCAACAGTCGTTCTGGGACAGAATCGGCACCAGGTCCGATCACCGTCAAACACAGAACGTGCTTGCTACGGGCCGAACGCTAACTGAGTAGCGGCCCCGCGCCTTTAGCATACCGTCGAGCGAGTCTGTCGGAACATCGAGGGTCCACGCGACAAAAGCCATGTGGGCTCCACCCCAAGTCTTAGACAGACACCCAACGGATCGCGACGTCCTACTAGAGGAAAAGTGCACGCGTTCCACATCGGTTCGAAGAACGAGAGGCGCGGACGACGTAAACGTAATCCGTCACACAAACTTTCAACTCCGACAGTAGAGACGCGAATGAATTTCCTCTTTCGACCTTTCGGGTTTCTCAGGTTTACCCCTGAACGGTTTCACGTACTCTTGAACTCTCTCTTCAAAGTGCTTTTCAACTTTCCCTCACGGTACTTGTTCGCTATCGGTCTCGTGGTCATATTTAGCCTTAGATGGAGTTTACCACCCACTTAGGGCTGCACTCTCAAGCAACCCGACTCTGAGGAGAGATTCTCCCGCAATTGGCAGCGGTCACTACGGGCCTGGCACCCTCTATGGGCTGTGGCCCCGTTCAAGAAGGACTTGGACGCGCCGCACAATCTCGGGATAATGAATCCTCCCTAACACCACATTTCCCGGTGGTCGATGTCGGCCACGGGATTCGGTACTGGGCTTTTCCCTGTTCGCTCGCAGCTACTGAGGGAATCCTAGTTAGTTTCTTTTCCTCCGCTTAGTAATATGCTTAAATTCAGCGGGTAGTCTCACCTGCTCTGAGGTCGATAGATGATATTTAAGTACCAAACTATGCATTTTAAAATCAATGTCCAATAATTAAATGCCATATAGAAACACAGATCAGACGTCGTCTTTGAGAAGATTTCTCGGACACGACGATCGTGTACGTAATTCTACTACATTTAAAAGACATATAGATTTACGCATTTTTATGTTCGATACGTTGTGTACAATACACGTATAAAATTTATACAAATTTTATACGTTGCTATCGCAATTTAAGATGTTGCGTTAAAAATAAACGCATCTACATCCAACGCGTTCCGACAATTTTTTTCAAAAAAAAAAAATCGAACAGTCTTTTTAATTTGATACGACCCTCAGCCAGGAGTGGTCCAGGAACGAGTATCCGAGGACCGCAATGTGCGTTCGAAATGTCGATGTTCATGTGTCCTGCAGTTCACAAGTTGACGCGCAATTAGCTGCGTTCTTCATCGACCCACGAGCCAAGTGATTCACCGTTCAGGGTAATCGTTTTAACATTAAACGTGTTTCCATACGAAAGTATAAGTTTTCGTTTAAAGAAACTATACGTCTTATAAAATATCGTGAAAAATGTATTAAAAAAAAAATGATAAGAGAAAATTATGTACTTACGAATTTCTCCATTTGTAACGCCGTGTTTTACAAACGAGGCGTACACGGAGTAAACGTGCACAAGTATTTCCTCTTAATTTCGTCACCAATGAGTACATGCATTTTTACCATCTTGACAATTTGGGCGAAAAACTTTCAACACCGTCGGAATAATATATCGCATTCTACGATTTTGAATTCCTTAGAAAAAAATTATTCGTTTTTTTATCTGAATAACAGATGGATACGAATTTGTTATTTTTCTTGGTACCCAATTTTTATCAAGACAAATTGGTATATACATATTAATATTAGACCTCATCGACAACTTTGTTTTTTTTAGAACTTTAAAGTAAACAAAAATATAAATAATATAATTGTTTCTAACTTTAGTTCCTAAAAACATTTCGTTTATTTCGCATTCTATACCTCAAAAGATCGTATGCGTTTAATAACGGACGTTCTAATGACAGCATATGCAAGTAAAACGATATATAGTTCAAATATTTATAACAGACTTGTCGTAAGTTGACAAACACTGTAATGATCCTTCCGCAGGTTCACCTACGGAAACCTTGTTACGACTTTTACTTCCTCTAAATGATCAAGTTTGGTCATCTTTCCGAAGCATCGACGACGCCGAAACGCCACCGCGCTCAGTCCGAAGACCTCACTAAATCATTCAATCGGTAGTAGCGACGGGCGGTGTGTACAAAGGGCAGGGACGTAATCAACGCGAGCTTATGACTCGCGCTTACTGGGAATTCCTCGTTCATGGGGAACAATTGCAAGCCCCAATCCCTAGCACGAAGGAGGTTCAGCGGGTTACCCGGGCCGCTCGGCCAGGGAGGACACGCTGATTCCTTCAGTGTAGCGCGCGTGCGGCCCAGAACATCTAAGGGCATCACAGACCTGTTATTGCTCAATCTCGTGCGGCTAGAAGCCGCCTGTCCCTCTAAGAAGAATTGTTTGTACGCCGACAGTAAAAACCGCGCGCAGTGGGGGCCGAAACCCATCACCGGCGGGCCTTTGGGATGTCGAAATACGCCTAGTTAGCAGGCTAGAGTCTCGTTCGTTATCGGAATTAACCAGACAAATCGCTCCACCAACTAAGAACGGCCATGCACCACCACCCACCGAATCAAGAAAGAGCTCTCAATCTGTCAATCCTTCCGGTGTCCGGGCCTGGTGAGGTTTCCCGTGTTGAGTCAAATTAAGCCGCAGGCTCCACTCCTGGTGGTGCCCTTCCGTCAATTCCTTTAAGTTTCAGCTTTGCAACCATACTTCCCCCGGAACCCAAAAGCTTTGGTTTCCCGGAAGCTGCCCGCCGAGTCATCGGAGGAACGTCGGCGGATCGCTAGCTGGCATCGTTTATGGTTAGAACTAGGGCGGTATCTGATCGCCTTCGAACCTCTAACTTTCGTTCTTGATCAATGAAAGCGTTTTTGGCAAATGCTTTCGCTTCTGTCCGTCTTGCGACGATCCAAGAATTTCACCTCTAACGTCGCAATACGAATGCCCCCATCCGTTCCTATTAATCATTACCTCGGGGTTCCGAAAACCAACAAAATAGAACCGAGGTCCTATTCCATTATTCCATGCACACAGTATTCAGGCGAAGTTTTAGCCTGCTTTAAGCACTCTAATTTGTTCAAAGTAAACGTGCCGGCCCACCTCGACACTCAGTGAAGAGCACCGCGGCGGGATTGAGTTGGGCCGCCCTTGCGAGCTAAGCCCACCGGCAGGACGTCCCGCGACACGCCAGTTGACACCGCGTACGATGAACCAGCGACGCGGGACACAGATTCGACTACGAGCTTTTTAACCGCAACAACTTTAATATACGCTATTGGAGCTGGAATTACCGCGGCTGCTGGCACCAGACTTGCCCTCCAATTGATCCTCGTTAAAGGGTTTAGAGTGTACTCATTCCGATTACGGGGCCTCGGATGAGTCCCGTATCGTTATTTTTCGTCACTACCTCCCCGTGCCGGGAGTGGGTAATTTGCGCGCCTGCTGCCTTCCTTGGATGTGGTAGCCGTTTCTCAGGCTCCCTCTCCGGAATCGAACCCTGATTCCCCGTTACCCGTTACAACCATGGTAGGCGCAGAACCTACCATCGACAGTTGATAAGGCAGACATTTGAAAGATGCGTCGCCGGTGCGAGACCGTGCGATCAGCGTAAAGTTATTCAGAGTCACCAAGTATTACGATGTCGAGCAAGCTCGCCACCGATTGGTTTTGATCTAATAAAAGCGCTCCTTCCGTCTCCGGTCGGAGCTCTGTTTGCATGTATTAGCTCTAGAATTACCACAGTTATCCAAGTAAATGTGGGTACGATCTAAGGAACCATAACTGATTTAATGAGCCTTTCGCGGTTTCACCTTAATTTGGCTTGTACTGAGACATGCATGGCTTAATCTTTGAGACAAGCATATGACTACTGGCAGGATCAACCAGGGAGCTGTTGTTCCGTCATTCGAAAAAGAATAACAGAGATTATCAGTCTCCTCTAGTATTACAAATTTGCAATTCAAGAGAAACAAAAGACCGATGTGTCAAATCTCTATCATATTCTTTTCCTAGTGCGTGTTGAATTTTGCGTACATGAAAAGTTAAACTTTTCGCACGCCACGCTTAATAGGAGATAAGGTATATATGATATTTATAGAAGACAAGACAATCGTATTTGTATTATCTCTTATATTACATATAAAAACCGGACAGACAATATATTACATAACAGAGAGCTAGTTTTAAATGTAACTACTTTGTCATGTTTTATATAAACGCCTACCGGCAAAAAATTTCGAACATTCTCTCGACCCTTCGCTAGATATAAAGCGACACGGTGTACTCGAAAGAATCGTTACGAATAGAAATTCCCGCTCGGACAGAAGAGAGTTGTCGCAAAAAATGAAAAATTTGATTGAAATCAAATTTTATTAGTTTGATCGCATGTGGATCGCCAAACGTGTAAACGCCTTGCAAAATCCGCGATCTCGCTGTGTGATCTGTATCTTACGATACAAAAAATAATTGTGGTTTTATATATACATAATTTTATATTTCTTAACAATTACTACCAACATTTTTGAAGATAGAAATGTTAGAAAATAAAATATATAATATAAATCTCAACCACAATGCAAAAAGATCAAACTTGGACAACACCAGACTTTTAGATCGAGTATTTGTCGAGTCGTCTTTTTACATAACTGGGCAATTGTTATTATAGCGCTTTACGTTATTTAGTATATGTAGTTTAAATTTATGGTTTAATACTTTATATAATTTAATATTCGTCCAATAAATTTAATCATTACGTAATCTATATAACATTCTAATGAAAATAAAGATTACATTATAAAATTTCATAAAATTTTATTAAAACTTAAGTTGTTATGTTGGCACAATTAAGTGATATTTACAAAAAAATATATTTAAAAAAAATTATTTTTACATATTACTGAGAAATAACTTGTAAAATTTAACTACAATAATAATTCAATCATTTCTTACTAAAATACGTTAACACAATTAATTCAGTTATTAAATTGGTTTATCTTAATATTAAATTAACAAGATATAAAAACTATTATTCGTTGACCATTATATCATGTGCTTTCAAAAATATTCCACGTACTTTCACAAATTAAACATTTAAAAAAGTATACTTTATTTACTACTACCGTTTTTTAGAATCGACAGCAGAAACAGTAGCATATATATTTCGTTTAATTTAATAAAAATATATTTTTCTCTGATTTAGCATATAAATATAATTTTAGAAAAATTCTACATACTTTCACAAGTTAAAACCTAAAATTCTACAAAACAGTTTTCGAAGCTTAAACCTACATTTTTTTACTAGCACTGTTTCTTGGAATCGGAAACAGAAGCAAAAGCATAAATATTTCATTTACTTTTCAATATTAATAAAATTTCTACGTACTATCACAACAAGTAAAAACATGAAATTCTACAAAACAGCTATCTACCTTAAAACTACACTTTATTTACTAGCACTGCTTCTTAATATTGAAAGCAAAAGCAGTTGTATAGATATTTAGTTTATATTAACAATATAAAAATATTTTCAATAAAATTCTCTGTACTTTCACAAGTTAAATATGTAAAAAAGTACATTTTATTTACTACCACCGTTTTTCAAACTCAAAAGCAGAATCAGTAGCATATATATTTCGTTTAATTTACGACATAAAAATATATTTTTCTCTGATTTACCATATAAATATAATTCCAGAAAAATTCTACATACTTTCACAAGTTAAAACTTAAAATTCTACAAAACAGCTTTCGAAGCTTAAACCTACATTTTTTCACTAGCATTGTTTCTTGGAATCGGAAACAGAAGCAGAAGCATAAATATTTCATTTACTTTTCAATATTAATAAAATTTCAAAAAATTTCTACGTACTTTCACAACAAGTAAAAACATGAAATTCTACAAAACAGCTATCTACCTTAAAACTACACTTTATTTACTAGCACTGCTTCTTAATATTAAAAGCAAAAGCAGTTGTATAGATATTTAGTTTTATTAACAACATCAAAATATTTTCAATAAAATTCTCCGTACTTTCACAAGTTAAATATGTAAAAAAGTACATTTTATTTACTACTACCGTTTTTTAGAATCGACAGCAGAAACAGTAGCATATATATTTCGTTTAATTTAATAAAAATATATTTTTCTCTGATTTAGCATATAAATATAATTTTAGAAAAATTCTACATACTTTCACAAGTTAAAACTTAAAATTCTACAAAACAGTTTTCGAAGCTTAAACCTACATTTTTTCACTAGCATTGTTTCTTGGAATCGGAAACAGAAGCAGAAGCATAAATATTTCATTTACTTTTCAATATTAATAAAATTTCAAAAAATTTCTACGTACTTTCACAACAAGTAAAAACATGAAATTCTACAAAACAGCTATCTAGCTTAAAACTACACTTTATTTACTAGCACTGCTTCTTAATATTAAAAGCAAAAGCAGTTGTATAGATATTTAGTTTATATTAACAATATAAAAATATTTTCAATAAAATTCTCTGTACTTTCACAAGTTAAATATGTAAAAAAGTACATTTTATTTACTACCACCGTTTTTCAAACTCAAAATCAGAATCAGTAGCATATATATTTCGTTTAATTTACGACATAAAAATATATTTTTCTCTGATTTACCATATAAATATAATTCCAGAAAAATTCTACATACTTTCACAAGTTAAAACTTAAAATTCTACAAAACAGCTTTCGAAGCTTAAACCTAAATTTTTTCACTAGCATTGTTTCTTGGAATCGGAAACAGAAGCAGAAGCATAAATATTTCATTTACTTTTCAATATTAATAAAATTTCAAAAAATTTCTACGTACTTTCACAACAAGTAAAAACATGAAATTCTACAAAACAGCTATCTAGCTTAAAACTACACTTTATTTACTAGCACTGCTTCTTAATATTAAAAGCAAAAGCAGTTGTATAGATATTTAGTTTTATTAACAACATCAAAATATTTTCAATAAAATTCTCCGTACTTTCACAAGTTAAATATGTAAAAAAGTACATTTTATTTACTACTACCGTTTTTTAGAATCGACAGCAGAAACAGTAGCATATATATTTCGTTTAATTTAATAAAAATATATTTTTCTCTGATTTAGCATATAAATATAATTTTAGAAAAATTCTACATACTTTCACAAGTTAAAACTTAAAATTCTACATATTTGGTTTTATTAACAATATTAAAATATTTTCAATAAAATTCTCTGTACTTTCACAAGTTACAAATATGTGAAAAAGTACACTTTACTTACTGCTACCGTTTTATAGAATTGACAGCAGAAACAGTAGCATACACATTTCGTTTAATTTACCATATAAATATATTTTCAACAAATTTCTACGTATTTTCACAGCAAGTAAAAACATAAAATTCTACAAAACAGCTATCTACCTTAAACTACACTTTATTTATAAACACTGCTTCTAAGTATTAAACACAAAAGCAGTGGTATAGATATTTCGTTTTATTAACAATATAGAAATATTTTTAATAAAATTCTTTGTACTTTCACAAGTTAAATATGTGATAGTAGATAGGTCATGCACAATTGAATTTAAAACGAAGTTTAAATACCTAGACTTCATAGTAGATAACAATTTAACTGTTGTCACACATCATGACTATATCGTAAGGAAAATGGCAAAGAAACTATAATATTTTTTTGGTAGAATCTTCATACACCTTAACACTTTTGACAAAGTCAGTGTATACAATACAATAATACAACCACACAGTATGGCATGATGAGAAGTTTAAAGTAATACTAGTAATCGTGTCATGTACAGAGTCTATTAGAAAGCACTGATAAACCAGGAAGCGGATTTACGTTTCTGCGTTTATTTTACGATAGTACAATAATTGTAAAATAGCCACGCAAATGTTGCTATATATTTGGCGTTAAAATAGTGTTTTGTAACATATTTTGGGACGATGGAAAGTTACTTAATAGTGTGCAATTAAAAATTGCATTTACTTGACTTTGTATAGCAGTTTTTTTAATGTTTGTAATTGTTAAAATTATTGAGCAATCTAAAATTAATTTTACAAATTAAAAGTCGTCTGCGAAATACACCTGTAAGGTCCAATTTTCATTGTCTTACAACGACAACGATGATGAAGGATGTTGTTATGTTATGAACAAATTTTACAACAAACCAAAACGAATTGGATAATGAAAAGACGCTTTCTCAATCCAAAAAAAATATAAGTTTGATGGTCTTTCTGTTCGAAAAACTACCACGGCAATTTATGGTTAAATCACTCGCCATTTCAATCCATATATATAAAAATGAAACCCGTTTTCCTTGGTCATGGCATCACGCGTGAATGACTGGACCGATTTTACTAATTCTTTTTTTGTTGTATTTGTTATTATTAGGAGAAGGTTCTTACGGAAGAAAATATTAAGAAAATCTCTCAGAAATATTGAAAAATAGACATTTAATTTTGCATATTTTAAAAAACGCGCGTAACGAATGTCAATGTCATTCACAGCCATAGACTATATTGAAAGAGCATCGTTTGTTCGGAAACGTGGTCACTTAATTAAATAAACCTTAAATTAACCTGTGACATCACACCCATAGTTTTAATTTATGGAATGTATAAATTTTATTTATTTATTAATTTATTTACGGATTTTCCTTTTTTACAAGTTTTACTCTATAATAATTATAAAACTAAATTACCTAAAAAACTAAATAACAAGGTACAAATATTCTATATATATATATATATATATATATATATATACATATATATAAAAGGATGTTTGTATGTATGAAATCGATGAACTCAAAAACTACTGTACCGATTATTATGAAAATTGGTATATATATTTTTTTTCCACGGAGAACGTTTATATGATATGCTCATTGATGCCACTCGCCACCAGGTGGCGCTGCAAAGTAGCAACTTCTGCCCCGTTCAACCGATTGTCATGAAAATTGGTATCTATATGTATTTTACCACGGAGAAGGTTTGTATGATATGCTCATTGATGCCACTCGCCATCAGGTGGGGCTGCAGAGTAGCAACTCCGACCCGTTCAACCGATTGTCATGAAAATCAGTATGATGATCTATTTTTAATGGGTAAGATGAATATGATATTCGTATTAATGGAAGTTACTACCAGATGGCGCTTCCATGTATTAAATTCAATACTGATTAGTAGATATCTATACGAATTCGTATAAATATAAGTTCGAAAGATATATTTTTGGTGCGATAAGAAAAAAAAACTATAAGCTTTCTTTCCTTCTCTATCTCTTCTTATCTTTTATTTTTCTTAAATTTATTTTAGTTGTTGGCGTAGCAACGTGCACCGGGTACAGATATAAATAATAAAATTCGTTTGTATTGATTTTTGATTAATATCAATTGTACGAAAATTTGAATTAATCGCGTTTAAAATCGTTCCCATTCAAATCCCAATCCAGTAAATTTTTATACCAGCTTTAACGTTTCCGTCTTCATTCGTAAATAATAATTTTATTGTATTAAGGGTTTACGGTAGTAAAAAATCTGTCATAGAGGTCACCATATTTTTTTACAAATGGCATCTATGTAAAAAAGCATTGTGGTCCTCATGACTGATTTTCTCCTACTGTTCCTCTTAAATAGTTTACTACAATGTAATAGTATAACAAAAACCTTAGCCACAGCAACGCGTGGCCGGGTCAGCTAGTATTTTTTTAAGTATTTAGCACAACTAGGATGTAACAAGAAGTTACATTTCATACATTTTAGATCGGTTAACTGAAAAACTTTGCATTTTAAATTTTGTTTATTTAAAAAAGTCGATGAAAAAGTAAAATAAAAAAGTACATAGAAAACCAC
>CAXIIO010001532.1:42500-47500 GCA_964028335.1 Altica lythri | reverse complement strand
CCGGGCCTGGTGAGGTTTCCCGTGTTGAGTCAAATTAAGCCGCAGGCTCCACTCCTGGTGGTGCCCTTCCGTCAATTCCTTTAAGTTTCAGCTTTGCAACCATACTTCCCCCGGAACCCAAAAGCTTTGGTTTCCCGGAAGCTGCCCGCCGAGTCATCGGAGGAACGTCGGCGGATCGCTAGCTGGCATCGTTTATGGTTAGAACTAGGGCGGTATCTGATCGCCTTCGAACCTCTAACTTTCGTTCTTGATCAATGAAAGCGTTTTTGGCAAATGCTTTCGCTTCTGTCCGTCTTGCGACGATCCAAGAATTTCACCTCTAACGTCGCAATACGAATGCCCCCATCCGTTCCTATTAATCATTACCTCGGGGTTCCGAAAACCAACAAAATAGAACCGAGGTCCTATTCCATTATTCCATGCACACAGTATTCAGGCGAAGTTTTAGCCTGCTTTAAGCACTCTAATTTGTTCAAAGTAAACGTGCCGGCCCACCTCGACACTCAGTGAAGAGCACCGCGGCGGGATTGAGTTGGGCCGCCCTTGCGAGCTAAGCCCACCGGCAGGACGTCCCGCGACACGCCAGTTGACACCGCGTACGATGAACCAGCGACGCGGGACACAGATTCGACTACGAGCTTTTTAACCGCAACAACTTTAATATACGCTATTGGAGCTGGAATTACCGCGGCTGCTGGCACCAGACTTGCCCTCCAATTGATCCTCGTTAAAGGGTTTAGAGTGTACTCATTCCGATTACGGGGCCTCGGATGAGTCCCGTATCGTTATTTTTCGTCACTACCTCCCCGTGCCGGGAGTGGGTAATTTGCGCGCCTGCTGCCTTCCTTGGATGTGGTAGCCGTTTCTCAGGCTCCCTCTCCGGAATCGAACCCTGATTCCCCGTTACCCGTTACAACCATGGTAGGCGCAGAACCTACCATCGACAGTTGATAAGGCAGACATTTGAAAGATGCGTCGCCGGTGCGAGACCGTGCGATCAGCGTAAAGTTATTCAGAGTCACCAAGTATTACGATGTCGAGCAAGCTCGCCACCGATTGGTTTTGATCTAATAAAAGCGCTCCTTCCGTCTCCGGTCGGAGCTCTGTTTGCATGTATTAGCTCTAGAATTACCACAGTTATCCAAGTAAATGTGGGTACGATCTAAGGAACCATAACTGATTTAATGAGCCTTTCGCGGTTTCACCTTAATTTGGCTTGTACTGAGACATGCATGGCTTAATCTTTGAGACAAGCATATGACTACTGGCAGGATCAACCAGGGAGCTGTTGTTCCGTCATTCGAAAAAGAATAACAGAGATTATCAGTCTCCTCTAGTATTACAAATTTGCAATTCAAGAGAAACAAAAGACCGATGTGTCAAATCTCTATCATATTCTTTTCCTAGTGCGTGTTGAATTTTGCGTACATGAAAAGTTAAACTTTTCGCACGCCACGCTTAATAGGAGATAAGGTATATATGATATTTATAGAAGACAAGACAATCGTATTTGTATTATCTCTTATATTACATATAAAAACCGGACAGACAATATATTACATAACAGAGAGCTAGTTTTAAATGTAACTACTTTGTCATGTTTTATATAAACGCCTACCGGCAAAAAATTTCGAACATTCTCTCGACCCTTCGCTAGATATAAAGCGACACGGTGTACTCGAAAGAATCGTTACGAATAGAAATTCCCGCTCGGACAGAAGAGAGTTGTCGCAAAAAATGAAAAATTTGATTGAAATCAAATTTTATTAGTTTGATCGCATGTGGATCGCCAAACGTGTAAACGCCTTGCAAAATCCGCGATCTCGCTGTGTGATCTGTATCTTACGATACAAAAAATAATTGTGGTTTTATATATACATAATTTTATATTTCTTAACAATTACTACCAACATTTTTGAAGATAGAAATGTTAGAAAATAAAATATATAATATAAATCTCAACCACAATGCAAAAAGATCAAACTTGGACAACACCAGACTTTTAGATCGAGTATTTGTCGAGTCGTCTTTTTACATAACTGGGCAATTGTTATTATAGCGCTTTACGTTATTTAGTATATGTAGTTTAAATTTATGGTTTAATACTTTATATAATTTAATATTCGTCCAATAAATTTAATCATTACGTAATCTATATAACATTCTAATGAAAATAAAGATTACATTATAAAATTTCATAAAATTTTATTAAAACTTAAGTTGTTATGTTGGCACAATTAAGTGATATTTACAAAAAAATATATTTAAAAAAAATTATTTTTACATATTACTGAGAAATAACTTGTAAAATTTAACTACAATAATAATTCAATCATTTCTTACTAAAATACGTTAACACAATTAATTCAGTTATTAAATTGGTTTATCTTAATATTAAATTAACAAGATATAAAAACTATTATTCGTTGACCATTATATCATGTGCTTTCAAAAATATTCCACGTACTTTCACAAATTAAACATTTAAAAAAGTATACTTTATTTACTACTACCGTTTTTTAGAATCGACAGCAGAAACAGTAGCATATATATTTCGTTTAATTTAATAAAAATATATTTTTCTCTGATTTAGCATATAAATATAATTTTAGAAAAATTCTACATACTTTCACAAGTTAAAACCTAAAATTCTACAAAACAGTTTTCGAAGCTTAAACCTACATTTTTTTACTAGCACTGTTTCTTGGAATCGGAAACAGAAGCAAAAGCATAAATATTTCATTTACTTTTCAATATTAATAAAATTTCTACGTACTATCACAACAAGTAAAAACATGAAATTCTACAAAACAGCTATCTACCTTAAAACTACACTTTATTTACTAGCACTGCTTCTTAATATTGAAAGCAAAAGCAGTTGTATAGATATTTAGTTTATATTAACAATATAAAAATATTTTCAATAAAATTCTCTGTACTTTCACAAGTTAAATATGTAAAAAAGTACATTTTATTTACTACCACCGTTTTTCAAACTCAAAAGCAGAATCAGTAGCATATATATTTCGTTTAATTTACGACATAAAAATATATTTTTCTCTGATTTACCATATAAATATAATTCCAGAAAAATTCTACATACTTTCACAAGTTAAAACTTAAAATTCTACAAAACAGCTTTCGAAGCTTAAACCTACATTTTTTCACTAGCATTGTTTCTTGGAATCGGAAACAGAAGCAGAAGCATAAATATTTCATTTACTTTTCAATATTAATAAAATTTCAAAAAATTTCTACGTACTTTCACAACAAGTAAAAACATGAAATTCTACAAAACAGCTATCTACCTTAAAACTACACTTTATTTACTAGCACTGCTTCTTAATATTAAAAGCAAAAGCAGTTGTATAGATATTTAGTTTTAACAACATCAAAATATTTTCAATAAAATTCTCCGTACTTTCACAAGTTAAATATGTAAAAAAGTACATTTTATTTACTACTACCGTTTTTTAGAATCGACAGCAGAAACAGTAGCATATATATTTCGTTTAATTTAATAAAAATATATTTTTCTCTGATTTAGCATATAAATATAATTTTAGAAAAATTCTACATACTTTCACAAGTTAAAACTTAAAATTCTACAAAACAGTTTTCGAAGCTTAAACCTACATTTTTTCACTAGCATTGTTTCTTGGAATCGGAAACAGAAGCAGAAGCATAAATATTTCATTTACTTTTCAATATTAATAAAATTTCAAAAAATTTCTACGTACTTTCACAACAAGTAAAAACATGAAATTCTACAAAACAGCTATCTAGCTTAAAACTACACTTTATTTACTAGCACTGCTTCTTAATATTAAAAGCAAAAGCAGTTGTATAGATATTTAGTTTATATTAACAATATAAAAATATTTTCAATAAAATTCTCTGTACTTTCACAAGTTAAATATGTAAAAAAGTACATTTTATTTACTACCACCGTTTTTCAAACTCAAAATCAGAATCAGTAGCATATATATTTCGTTTAATTTACGACATAAAAATATATTTTTCTCTGATTTACCATATAAATATAATTCCAGAAAAATTCTACATACTTTCACAAGTTAAAACTTAAAATTCTACAAAACAGCTTTCGAAGCTTAAACCTAAATTTTTTCACTAGCATTGTTTCTTGGAATCGGAAACAGAAGCAGAAGCATAAATATTTCATTTACTTTTCAATATTAATAAAATTTCAAAAAATTTCTACGTACTTTCACAACAAGTAAAAACATGAAATTCTACAAAACAGCTATCTAGCTTAAAACTACACTTTATTTACTAGCACTGCTTCTTAATATTAAAAGCAAAAGCAGTTGTATAGATATTTAGTTTTATTAACAACATCAAAATATTTTCAATAAAATTCTCCGTACTTTCACAAGTTAAATATGTAAAAAAGTACATTTTATTTACTACTACCGTTTTTTAGAATCGACAGCAGAAACAGTAGCATATATATTTCGTTTAATTTAATAAAAATATATTTTTCTCTGATTTAGCATATAAATATAATTTTAGAAAAATTCTACATACTTTCACAAGTTAAAACTTAAAATTCTACATATTTGGTTTTATTAACAATATTAAAATATTTTCAATAAAATTCTCTGTACTTTCACAAGTTACAAATATGTGAAAAAGTACACTTTACTTACTGCTACCGTTTTATAGAATTGACAGCAGAAACAGTAGCATACACATTTCGTTTAATTTACCATATAAATATATTTTCAACAAATTTCTACGTATTTTCACAGCAAGTAAAAACATAAAATTCTACAAAACAGCTATCTACCTTAAACTACACTTTATTTATAAACACTGCTTCTAAGTATTAAACACAAAAGCAGTGGTATAGATATTTCGTTTTATTAACAATATAGAAATATTTTTAATAAAATTCTTTGTACTTTCACAAGTTAAATATGTGATAGTAGATAGGTCATGCACAATTGAATTTAAAACGAAGTTTAAATACCTAGACT
>CAXIIO010001532.1:27500-35000 GCA_964028335.1 Altica lythri | reverse complement strand
TTCACCGTTCAGGGTAATCGTTTTAACATTAAACGTGTTTCCATACGAAAGTATAAGTTTTCGTTTAAAGAAACTATACGTCTTATAAAATATCGTGAAAAATGTATTAAAAAAAAAATGATAAGAGAAAATTATGTACTTACGAATTTCTCCATTTGTAACGCCGTGTTTTACAAACGAGGCGTACACGGAGTAAACGTGCACAAGTATTTCCTCTTAATTTCGTCACCAATGAGTACATGCATTTTTACCATCTTGACAATTTGGGCGAAAAACTTTCAACACCGTCGGAATAATATATCGCATTCTACGATTTTGAATTCCTTAGAAAAAAATTATTCGTTTTTTTATCTGAATAACAGATGGATACGAATTTGTTATTTTTCTTGGTACCCAATTTTTATCAAGACAAATTGGTATATACATATTAATATTAGACCTCATCGACAACTTTGTTTTTTTTAGAACTTTAAAGTAAACAAAAATATAAATAATATAATTGTTTCTAACTTTAGTTCCTAAAAACATTTCGTTTATTTCGCATTCTATACCTCAAAAGATCGTATGCGTTTAATAACGGACGTTCTAATGACAGCATATGCAAGTAAAACGATATATAGTTCAAATATTTATAACAGACTTGTCGTAAGTTGACAAACACTGTAATGATCCTTCCGCAGGTTCACCTACGGAAACCTTGTTACGACTTTTACTTCCTCTAAATGATCAAGTTTGGTCATCTTTCCGAAGCATCGACGACGCCGAAACGCCACCGCGCTCAGTCCGAAGACCTCACTAAATCATTCAATCGGTAGTAGCGACGGGCGGTGTGTACAAAGGGCAGGGACGTAATCAACGCGAGCTTATGACTCGCGCTTACTGGGAATTCCTCGTTCATGGGGAACAATTGCAAGCCCCAATCCCTAGCACGAAGGAGGTTCAGCGGGTTACCCGGGCCGCTCGGCCAGGGAGGACACGCTGATTCCTTCAGTGTAGCGCGCGTGCGGCCCAGAACATCTAAGGGCATCACAGACCTGTTATTGCTCAATCTCGTGCGGCTAGAAGCCGCCTGTCCCTCTAAGAAGAATTGTTTGTACGCCGACAGTAAAAACCGCGCGCAGTGGGGGCCGAAACCCATCACCGGCGGGCCTTTGGGATGTCGAAATACGCCTAGTTAGCAGGCTAGAGTCTCGTTCGTTATCGGAATTAACCAGACAAATCGCTCCACCAACTAAGAACGGCCATGCACCACCACCCACCGAATCAAGAAAGAGCTCTCAATCTGTCAATCCTTCCGGTGTCCGGGCCTGGTGAGGTTTCCCGTGTTGAGTCAAATTAAGCCGCAGGCTCCACTCCTGGTGGTGCCCTTCCGTCAATTCCTTTAAGTTTCAGCTTTGCAACCATACTTCCCCCGGAACCCAAAAGCTTTGGTTTCCCGGAAGCTGCCCGCCGAGTCATCGGAGGAACGTCGGCGGATCGCTAGCTGGCATCGTTTATGGTTAGAACTAGGGCGGTATCTGATCGCCTTCGAACCTCTAACTTTCGTTCTTGATCAATGAAAGCGTTTTTGGCAAATGCTTTCGCTTCTGTCCGTCTTGCGACGATCCAAGAATTTCACCTCTAACGTCGCAATACGAATGCCCCCATCCGTTCCTATTAATCATTACCTCGGGGTTCCGAAAACCAACAAAATAGAACCGAGGTCCTATTCCATTATTCCATGCACACAGTATTCAGGCGAAGTTTTAGCCTGCTTTAAGCACTCTAATTTGTTCAAAGTAAACGTGCCGGCCCACCTCGACACTCAGTGAAGAGCACCGCGGCGGGATTGAGTTGGGCCGCCCTTGCGAGCTAAGCCCACCGGCAGGACGTCCCGCGACACGCCAGTTGACACCGCGTACGATGAACCAGCGACGCGGGACACAGATTCGACTACGAGCTTTTTAACCGCAACAACTTTAATATACGCTATTGGAGCTGGAATTACCGCGGCTGCTGGCACCAGACTTGCCCTCCAATTGATCCTCGTTAAAGGGTTTAGAGTGTACTCATTCCGATTACGGGGCCTCGGATGAGTCCCGTATCGTTATTTTTCGTCACTACCTCCCCGTGCCGGGAGTGGGTAATTTGCGCGCCTGCTGCCTTCCTTGGATGTGGTAGCCGTTTCTCAGGCTCCCTCTCCGGAATCGAACCCTGATTCCCCGTTACCCGTTACAACCATGGTAGGCGCAGAACCTACCATCGACAGTTGATAAGGCAGACATTTGAAAGATGCGTCGCCGGTGCGAGACCGTGCGATCAGCGTAAAGTTATTCAGAGTCACCAAGTATTACGATGTCGAGCAAGCTCGCCACCGATTGGTTTTGATCTAATAAAAGCGCTCCTTCCGTCTCCGGTCGGAGCTCTGTTTGCATGTATTAGCTCTAGAATTACCACAGTTATCCAAGTAAATGTGGGTACGATCTAAGGAACCATAACTGATTTAATGAGCCTTTCGCGGTTTCACCTTAATTTGGCTTGTACTGAGACATGCATGGCTTAATCTTTGAGACAAGCATATGACTACTGGCAGGATCAACCAGGGAGCTGTTGTTCCGTCATTCGAAAAAGAATAACAGAGATTATCAGTCTCCTCTAGTATTACAAATTTGCAATTCAAGAGAAACAAAAGACCGATGTGTCAAATCTCTATCATATTCTTTTCCTAGTGCGTGTTGAATTTTGCGTACATGAAAAGTTAAACTTTTCGCACGCCACGCTTAATAGGAGATAAGGTATATATGATATTTATAGAAGACAAGACAATCGTATTTGTATTATCTCTTATATTACATATAAAAACCGGACAGACAATATATTACATAACAGAGAGCTAGTTTTAAATGTAACTACTTTGTCATGTTTTATATAAACGCCTACCGGCAAAAAATTTCGAACATTCTCTCGACCCTTCGCTAGATATAAAGCGACACGGTGTACTCGAAAGAATCGTTACGAATAGAAATTCCCGCTCGGACAGAAGAGAGTTGTCGCAAAAAATGAAAAATTTGATTGAAATCAAATTTTATTAGTTTGATCGCATGTGGATCGCCAAACGTGTAAACGCCTTGCAAAATCCGCGATCTCGCTGTGTGATCTGTATCTTACGATACAAAAAATAATTGTGGTTTTATATATACATAATTTTATATTTCTTAACAATTACTACCAACATTTTTGAAGATAGAAATGTTAGAAAATAAAATATATAATATAAATCTCAACCACAATGCAAAAAGATCAAACTTGGACAACACCAGACTTTTAGATCGAGTATTTGTCGAGTCGTCTTTTTACATAACTGGGCAATTGTTATTATAGCGCTTTACGTTATTTAGTATATGTAGTTTAAATTTATGGTTTAATACTTTATATAATTTAATATTCGTCCAATAAATTTAATCATTACGTAATCTATATAACATTCTAATGAAAATAAAGATTACATTATAAAATTTCATAAAATTTTATTAAAACTTAAGTTGTTATGTTGGCACAATTAAGTGATATTTACAAAAAAATATATTTAAAAAAAATTATTTTTACATATTACTGAGAAATAACTTGTAAAATTTAACTACAATAATAATTCAATCATTTCTTACTAAAATACGTTAACACAATTAATTCAGTTATTAAATTGGTTTATCTTAATATTAAATTAACAAGATATAAAAACTATTATTCGTTGACCATTATATCATGTGCTTTCAAAAATATTCCACGTACTTTCACAAATTAAACATTTAAAAAAGTATACTTTATTTACTACTACCGTTTTTTAGAATCGACAGCAGAAACAGTAGCATATATATTTCGTTTAATTTAATAAAAATATATTTTTCTCTGATTTAGCATATAAATATAATTTTAGAAAAATTCTACATACTTTCACAAGTTAAAACCTAAAATTCTACAAAACAGTTTTCGAAGCTTAAACCTACATTTTTTTACTAGCACTGTTTCTTGGAATCGGAAACAGAAGCAAAAGCATAAATATTTCATTTACTTTTCAATATTAATAAAATTTCTACGTACTATCACAACAAGTAAAAACATGAAATTCTACAAAACAGCTATCTACCTTAAAACTACACTTTATTTACTAGCACTGCTTCTTAATATTGAAAGCAAAAGCAGTTGTATAGATATTTAGTTTATATTAACAATATAAAAATATTTTCAATCTCTGTACTTTCACAAGTTAAATATGTAAAAAAGTACATTTTATTTACTACCACCGTTTTTCAAACTCAAAAGCAGAATCAGTAGCATATATATTTCGTTTAATTTACGACATAAAAATATATTTTTCTCTGATTTACCATATAAATATAATTCCAGAAAAATTCTACATACTTTCACAAGTTAAAACTTAAAATTCTACAAAACAGCTTTCGAAGCTTAAACCTACATTTTTTCACTAGCATTGTTTCTTGGAATCGGAAACAGAAGCAGAAGCATAAATATTTCATTTACTTTTCAATATTAATAAAATTTCAAAAAATTTCTACGTACTTTCACAACAAGTAAAAACATGAAATTCTACAAAACAGCTATCTACCTTAAAACTACACTTTATTTACTAGCACTGCTTCTTAATATTAAAAGCAAAAGCAGTTGTATAGATATTTAGTTTTATTAACAACATCAAAATATTTTCAATAAAATTCTCCGTACTTTCACAAGTTAAATATGTAAAAAAGTACATTTTATTTACTACTACCGTTTTTTAGAATCGACAGCAGAAACAGTAGCATATATATTTCGTTTAATTTAATAAAAATATATTTTTCTCTGATTTAGCATATAAATATAATTTTAGAAAAATTCTACATACTTTCACAAGTTAAAACTTAAAATTCTACAAAACAGTTTTCGAAGCTTAAACCTACATTTTTTCACTAGCATTGTTTCTTGGAATCGGAAACAGAAGCAGAAGCATAAATATTTCATTTACTTTTCAATATTAATAAAATTTCAAAAAATTTCTACGTACTTTCACAACAAGTAAAAACATGAAATTCTACAAAACAGCTATCTAGCTTAAAACTACACTTTATTTACTAGCACTGCTTCTTAATATTAAAAGCAAAAGCAGTTGTATAGATATTTAGTTTATATTAACAATATAAAAATATTTTCAATAAAATTCTCTGTACTTTCACAAGTTAAATATGTAAAAAAGTACATTTTATTTACTACCACCGTTTTTCAAACTCAAAATCAGAATCAGTAGCATATATATTTCGTTTAATTTACGACATAAAAATATATTTTTCTCTGATTTACCATATAAATATAATTCCAGAAAAATTCTACATACTTTCACAAGTTAAAACTTAAAATTCTACAAAACAGCTTTCGAAGCTTAAACCTAAATTTTTTCACTAGCATTGTTTCTTGGAATCGGAAACAGAAGCAGAAGCATAAATATTTCATTTACTTTTCAATATTAATAAAATTTCAAAAAATTTCTACGTACTTTCACAACAAGTAAAAACATGAAATTCTACAAAACAGCTATCTAGCTTAAAACTACACTTTATTTACTAGCACTGCTTCTTAATATTAAAAGCAAAAGCAGTTGTATAGATATTTAGTTTTATTAACAACATCAAAATATTTTCAATAAAATTCTCCGTACTTTCACAAGTTAAATATGTAAAAAAGTACATTTTATTTACTACTACCGTTTTTTAGAATCGACAGCAGAAACAGTAGCATATATATTTCGTTTAATTTAATAAAAATATATTTTTCTCTGATTTAGCATATAAATATAATTTTAGAAAAATTCTACATACTTTCACAAGTTAAAACTTAAAATTCTACATATTTGGTTTTATTAACAATATTAAAATATTTTCAATAAAATTCTCTGTACTTTCACAAGTTACAAATATGTGAAAAAGTACACTTTACTTACTGCTACCGTTTTATAGAATTGACAGCAGAAACAGTAGCATACACATTTCGTTTAATTTACCATATAAATATATTTTCAACAAATTTCTACGTATTTTCACAGCAAGTAAAAACATAAAATTCTACAAAACAGCTATCTACCTTAAACTACACTTTATTTATAAACACTGCTTCTAAGTATTAAACACAAAAGCAGTGGTATAGATATTTCGTTTTATTAACAATATAGAAATATTTTTAATAAAATTCTTTGTACTTTCACAAGTTAAATATGTGATAGTAGATAGGTCATGCACAATTGAATTTAAAACGAAGTTTAAATACCTAGACTTCATAGTAGATAACAATTTAACTGTTGTCACACATCATGACTATATCGTAAGGAAAATGGCAAAGAAACTATAATATTTTTTTGGTAGAATCTTCATACACCTTAACACTTTTGACAAAGTCAGTGTATACAATACAATAATACAACCACACAGTATGGCATGATGAGAAGTTTAAAGTAATACTAGTAATCGTGTCATGTACAGAGTCTATTAGAAAGCACTGATAAACCAGGAAGCGGATTTACGTTTCTGCGTTTATTTTACGATAGTACAATAATTGTAAAATAGCCACGCAAATGTTGCTATATATTTGGCGTTAAAATAGTGTTTTGTAACATATTTTGGGACGATGGAAAGTTACTTAATAGTGTGCAATTAAAAATTGCATTTACTTGACTTTGTATAGCAGTTTTTTTAATGTTTGTAATTGTTAAAATTATTGAGCAATCTAAAATTAATTTTACAAATTAAAAGTCGTCTGCGAAATACACCTGTAAGGTCCAATTTTCATTGTCTTACAACGACAACGATGATGAAGGATGTTGTTATGTTATGAACAAATTTTACAACAAACCAAAACGAATTGGATAATGAAAAGACGCTTTCTCAATCCAAAAAAAATATAAGTTTGATGGTCTTTCTGTTCGAAAAACTACCACGGCAATTTATGGTTAAATCACTCGCCATTTCAATCCATATATATAAAAATGAAACCCGTTTTCCTTGGTCATGGCATCACGCGTGAATGACTGGACCGATTTTACTAATTCTTTTTTTGTTGTATTTGTTATTATTAGGAGAAGGTTCTTACGGAAGAAAATATTAAGAAAATCTCTCAGAAATATTGAAAAATAGACATTTAATTTTGCATATTTTAAAAAACGCGCGTAACGAATGTCAATGTCATTCACAGCCATAGACTATATTGAAAGAGCATCGTTTGTTCGGAAACGTGGTCACTTAATTAAATAAACCTTAAATTAACCTGTGACATCACACCCATAGTTTTAATTTATGGAATGTATAAATTTTATTTATTTATTAATTTATTTACGGATTTTCCTTTTTTACAAGTTTTACTCTATAATAATTATAAAACTAAATTACCTAAAAAACTAAATAACAAGGTACAAATATTCTATATATATATATATATATATATATATATATACATATATATAAAAGGATGTTTGTATGTATG
>CAXIIO010001532.1:15000-22500 GCA_964028335.1 Altica lythri | reverse complement strand
GATAGCCGTATTGATTCTGGTTCATTCCCTGTATTCCTCGTATAGTTTTTATGCGCTTACAGAGTAGTCTTTCGTATATCTTTCCTAGTACGTTTAATAGACATATCGGTCTATAAGATTTTGCCTTCTTGGGATCCTTTCCCTCGCCTTTACTTATTATAACAATATCTGCTTGTTTAAATACATTTGGGAATTTCCCTTGATACAGACACTCATTGTATAACGCGCACAAAGGTAGTAACAGTTTTTCTTGAAGTGCTTGCAATACTTCTGCTTGTATGTTATCAGGCCCAGGGGCCTTTTTCTTTTTACAGAGTGCAATGCACTCTTGTATTTCAGCTACGCTGAAGTACTGCAGTTCAATGTTTTGTTGAGGTACATATCGTTCGATCATATTTTGTCTGAGTTGATTCTGTATGCGAGTTTCATTTTCCAAGTTATCCTCGGGTAGTAGAATGCTTAGTAAATACTCTGCAGAATCCTCCCAATTAGACGTATATGTTCCATCTTCCTTTTCTAATGTACTCAACATTGTAGGACATTTTATTTTATTTGTTACTATCTTGTACGGCATACCCCAAGTATCAATCTGCAGGTTTTCCTCCACAAATGTTTCCCAACTTTTTAATTTAGTATCTCTAATTTGCTTTAAGTATATTTCTTTTTTTGTACGATATACCTGAAGAAGACGTTGTCTTTCCATATGTATACCACACCTTTGATAATTTCTTCTAGCTACTCTTGCCTGGCTTCTGAGCCTTGTAAGCTCTTCTTTCCAGGCATAATTACGTACGCCACTTTCAGTATTTTTCTTAGGGATTGATATATTTATTACTCTTTGTATTTCTCGTGTGAGCTCTTTTGCTTGATCATGTACATTGTTCCCTGGTATTATCTGCGGTGCGACAAATTCAGCTTTAAGTCTTATCCAATTAGCTTTTTTTAGATTGTATTGAGTTATCTGATTTTGATTACACCCTTCTGTAGTTTTACCTATTTCGAAAGTAATTAGATTGTGGTCACTGACCGTAACATTTTGTATGACTTTCCATTTATGGACTTTGTTAGTTGCATGTATATTACACAGGGTAATATCTATGTTACTACTTGCTCCGGCTCTATTTTGGAAAGTTGGTGGATTTCCCATCTCGTTGAGTACATGTAATTGAAACTCATTGATTAGGTCTTCCACCTCTTCTCCTTTACTATCCGTTCGGTCAGAGTGCCACAGTATTGATTTTGCGTTGGCATCCATCATAAAAATGACTGGATAGTTTTCATATTGCCTTAAGATTGTCCGAGCTTTTTCTACATAGGGTTCAATTTCATCATCAAACTGACAATACATGTTAGCTATTATTATTTTCCCATATTTCGTTAGCAGTTCCACACAAACGCAGTGATCATCACTTAAGTGTCTTATGTGAAACAGCTTATATTGCTTATTAAAAAGAATTGTAATTGCCATGGGATTTTGTCCAATACTGGCTACCTGAGCCGTTATTGGCATCCCTTGCGGTTTCCCTAGTCTTGTATATGGTTCCTGCATGCAGACCATATCCAGACCCATTTCCTCTGCGACTTTGCGGACTTCATGTGTTACAGCTGCACTACGCATGCAGTTTAGTTGGCCTATCTTTATGGATTTCTCACATGCAAGTTGCACAGTGGCCATTTTTGAGTATGATCGAATATTATTCTACCATGTGTCATCGCAAAATCTTTATATATTTCCTCTAGGTCAAATCTTTCGTTTCTTCTTTTAAATACTTCTGTTAAGAGTGACAGAAGTTCATCTGCGTTTGTAGGAATATTTGAACTTTTTAGCTGAATCCTATCAACCGCGCTTGGTACAGGGAATGTTATTGTTTCCCCTTTGGGATGTTTAGTTCTTATTACTTGGCGTAGTGCAGCAATAAGAATTTTTGGTTCCTCTAATCTACTGAGTCGCATCGTTAGTTCAATGTTACTATATATTTCAATAGTTGTATTCGTTTGCGTTTGCTTATCGTTATTATTTACTTGTTCTTCGTTTTTACAACTTGGTTTCTTTTTTCGCCTAAAAGACAACATTCGTAGTCTATTCCGTATAGACCTCGAGTTATCTTTACTATGAGATTGTTCAGATTCAATTGTATTTGATTCTGTTATATTATTGCTTAGATATTTTTTAGTTGTATTATTCATAATCGGTTTTTTGAATTAATCGTTCGATTAATATCTTGTGCGTTTGACAATCTCTACCGGCATCACACTTTTTTTTACGATTACGACACGGTATGCAAACTTTAGGGTTTCGTGTATTCTGGCAGTCCTTACGTTCATGGTTTTCCCCGCAATGACTACATGTTATTTCTTTCTTAGAGCAATGTTTACTAACATGCCCTAAATCTTGACATCTCAGGCATTTCGGGACTACAATGTAATCCTTCACTGCCGAGCTTGAATAGTTCGTAAAGACTCTCCTTTGATTCAGTAACGAGGAACGCATCGCTCCTGTTACTTCCACTACATAATGAACGGTTTTTTTGCCCTTCGGGCCTGTTTTAAATCTAATATTAAACTTGGAATTAAAAGATTCTCGATCCATTGTTGAAACGTAATTTTGTGTATACACACAATCTTTAAATTCCTCTGGAGTCAACGCAGATGGAACATCATAGATGATCACCAGTGGATTACGTTTTTTCGGATCTTCTATTTTAAATTCCTTTTTGACTTCCGCGTGATTTTTGATTTTTTCGATATCCTCTTTTGAGGATGTCTCAATTATTAGCGCTTTTGGAGTAGCCTTTATTCTTTCCACTTTAATATTTAGTTTGCGGGGATCTACCATTTTGGTAAGTGCTTCCTGAACTTTTAAGCCCGTTTTATACTTTTCTGAAGTTATAAATATTGTATTTACTTGCTTGTTGACATTGCGCTGGATAGCAATTTGTTTGCTATTAAGTTTAGGTGCCGCGGCTGCTGCGGCGTATGATATTGTTTGCATTGGTTTAATTTGTGACATTTGTCGGTTTTGAAATTTTTCTTCCTCAAGTTCAAGTCTGAGTTTGGTTACCTCTCTTTCGAGAGATTGTATTTGTCCCGTCATATTCGCTTGTTCTAAAGCCCAACTCATAATTTTGTCTTTAAGTTGGACCTGAATGTCCTTCTTTACACGAGCGCCTGCGCCGAACTCGGTATCAATAAAATTTATAATGTCCGTGTATCTGCCTCGCACAGACAGATCTTGTTCCTCATCGGAAGACTCATCTATATTGTGTCTCGACAATTCCGTGTCGGAACCCGCTAAGGAGTTCCTTTCCTTTCTTTGTGACATTAGGTTTTAGTCTCTACCCACGTTTTATTTTTTTTAAAAATCAGTGCGCTTAGCCGTAGCGCCGACCTTATTGCGGGGAAGCCCCCCGGCTTATTGCGACGCTGTCGTTGCCCGCCCCTAACCTCGCGGAGGTGGCACTTCAGCACTATCTAACGTATTAAAAAATGCCACCCTTTAATCGGTGGCTTTCGCTTTAAAACTCACTTTAAATTCGCTTATGATAGTTTGGAAACGCTTTCCAACCAAGGTACTCTCTACTAGTATCCTTGGGCCCGAGGGCAGTGGGTAGGGACAGTGGGAATCTCGTTAATCCATTCATGCGCGTCACTAATTAGATGACGAGGCATTTGGCTACCTTAAGAGAGTCATAGTTACTCCCGCCGTTTACCCGCGCTTGCTTGAATTTCTTCACTTTGACATTCAGAGCACTGGGCAGAAATCACATTGTGTCAACACCCGCTGGGGCCATCACAATGCTTTGTTTTAATTAGACAGTCGGATTCCCCTAGTCCGTGCCAGTTCTGAGCTGACCGTTGAATGGCGGCCGAAGAGGACATCTAGTCACCCGCGAAAGTAAACCAGAGCCTCGCAGCAAGACGGTTCCGCGGGAGGCCAAGGCACGGGACCGAACTCGGATCCATATCCTCATCCTTGCGGAATCAGACACTTCACCTCGCACAGGCCCGGCACGTCAGCCGCGACCCGCTTCCTCGCCAAGCCCGACACGCCCCGATCCTCAGAGCCAATCCTTATCCCGAAGTTACGGATCCAATTTGCCGACTTCCCTTACCTACATTATTCTATCGACTAGAGGCTCTTCACCTTGGAGACCTGCTGCGGATATGGGTACGAACCGGCGCGACGCCTCCACGTGGCCCTCTCCTGGATTTTCAAGGTCCGAGGGGAAGATCCGGACACCGCTGCAACTGCGGTGCTCTTCGCGTTCCAAACCATATCTCCCTGCTAGAGGATTCCATGGAACTCGAACGCTTATGCAGAAAAGAAAACTCTTCCCGGATCTCCCGACGGCGTCTCCAGGTCCTTTTGGGTTGCCCCGACGAACTCTCTTGCGAGGGCCCGACTTTTTGACGGTTCCGCTGCCGGGTTCCGGAATAGGAACCGGATTCCCTTTCGCCCGACGGGTGTGTACATACTTATCATTCATAATAATAAATTTGAATAAATTAAGCTACACCACATCAACATCGGCTTTCGCCTAGGGCTTAGGATCGACTGACTCGTGTGCAACGGCTGTTCACACGAAACCCTTCTCCACGTCAGTCCTCCAGGGCCTCGCTGGAGTATTTGCTACTACCACCAAGATCTGCACCGACGGCGGCTCCAGACGGCCTCACGGCCAGCCCTTCTGCGCACACCGCCGCGACCCTCCTACTCGTCAGGGCTTCATGGTCGCTTATAGTAAACTATAAGCAGTACCGCACATGCCGCTGACGGTCGAGTATAAGCACGACGCTTCAGCGCCATCCATTTTCAGGGCTAGTAACTTCGGCAGGTGAGTTGTTACACACTCCTTGGCGGATTCCGACTTCCATGGCCACCGTCCTGCTGTCTTAAGTTACCAACGCCTTTCATGGTATCCCATAAGCGTCGATTTAGGCGCTTTAACTCGACGTTTGGTTCATCCCACAGCGCCAGTTCTGCTTACCAAAAATGGCCCACTTGGCACTCTGATTCGAGTCTCACGGCTTCAATAGTTCGAGCAAGCCGGAGATCTCACCCATTTAAAGTTTGAGAATAGGTTGAGGTCGTTTCGACCCCAATGCCTCTAATCATTCGCTTTACCGGATGAAACTCGTACGCAACGAGCGCCAGCTATCCTGAGGGAAACTTCGGAGGGAACCAGCTACTAGATGGTTCGATTAGTCTTTCGCCCCTATACCCAGTTCCGACGATCGATTTGCACGTCAGAATCGCTACGGACCTCCATCAGGGTTTCCCCTGACTTCGTCCTGACCAGGCATAGTTCACCATCTTTCGGGTCCCAGCGTGTACGCTCTTGGTGCGCCTCTTCTCGCAATGAGAATGAGACGCCCCGGGAGTGCGGAGTGGCCACTTTAAGGGCAAACCACCCATCCTCCCTCGGTCTACGCAAGGTAAACCTTTACTTTCATTACGCCTTTAGGTTTAGTCATGTCCCAATGACTCGCGCACATGCTAGACTCCTTGGTCCGTGTTTCAAGACGGGTCCTGAAAGTACCCAAAGCTATAGCGTCGCTGATCGGCGTTTCAACGAGGTCTGTTCGAGAACACCGCAACCAACAGTCGTTCTGGGACAGAATCGGCACCAGGTCCGATCACCGTCAAACACAGAACGTGCTTGCTACGGGCCGAACGCTAACTGAGTAGCGGCCCCGCGCCTTTAGCATACCGTCGAGCGAGTCTGTCGGAACATCGAGGGTCCACGCGACAAAAGCCATGTGGGCTCCACCCCAAGTCTTAGACAGACACCCAACGGATCGCGACGTCCTACTAGAGGAAAAGTGCACGCGTTCCACATCGGTTCGAAGAACGAGAGGCGCGGACGACGTAAACGTAATCCGTCACACAAACTTTCAACTCCGACAGTAGAGACGCGAATGAATTTCCTCTTTCGACCTTTCGGGTTTCTCAGGTTTACCCCTGAACGGTTTCACGTACTCTTGAACTCTCTCTTCAAAGTGCTTTTCAACTTTCCCTCACGGTACTTGTTCGCTATCGGTCTCGTGGTCATATTTAGCCTTAGATGGAGTTTACCACCCACTTAGGGCTGCACTCTCAAGCAACCCGACTCTGA
This sequence comes from Altica lythri, assembly GCA_964028335.1. Taxonomy (NCBI): domain Eukaryota; kingdom Metazoa; phylum Arthropoda; class Insecta; order Coleoptera; family Chrysomelidae; genus Altica; species Altica lythri. The sequence goes on along the minus strand of CAXIIO010001532.1, from coordinate 16,384 downwards.
GGAGAGATTCTCCCGCAATTGGCAGCGGTCACTACGGGCCTGGCACCCTCTATGGGCTGTGGCCCCGTTCAAGAAGGACTTGGACGCGCCGCACAATCTCGGGATAATGAATCCTCCCTAACACCACATTTCCCGGTGGTCGATGTCGGCCACGGGATTCGGTACTGGGCTTTTCCCTGTTCGCTCGCAGCTACTGAGGGAATCCTAGTTAGTTTCTTTTCCTCCGCTTAGTAATATGCTTAAATTCAGCGGGTAGTCTCACCTGCTCTGAGGTCGATAGATGATATTTAAGTACCAAACTATGCATTTTAAAATCAATGTCCAATAATTAAATGCCATATAGAAACACAGATCAGACGTCGTCTTTGAGAAGATTTCTCGGACACGACGATCGTGTACGTAATTCTACTACATTTAAAAGACATATAGATTTACGCATTTTTATGTTCGATACGTTGTGTACAATACACGTATAAAATTTATACAAATTTTATACGTTGCTATCGCAATTTAAGATGTTGCGTTAAAAATAAACGCATCTACATCCAACGCGTTCCGACAATTTTTTTCAAAAAAAAAAAATCGAACAGTCTTTTTAATTTGATACGACCCTCAGCCAGGAGTGGTCCAGGAACGAGTATCCGAGGACCGCAATGTGCGTTCGAAATGTCGATGTTCATGTGTCCTGCAGTTCACAAGTTGACGCGCAATTAGCTGCGTTCTTCATCGACCCACGAGCCAAGTGATTCACCGTTCAGGGTAATCGTTTTAACATTAAACGTGTTTCCATACGAAAGTATAAGTTTTCGTTTAAAGAAACTATACGTCTTATAAAATATCGTGAAAAATGTATTAAAAAAAAAATGATAAGAGAAAATTATGTACTTACGAATTTCTCCATTTGTAACGCCGTGTTTTACAAACGAGGCGTACACGGAGTAAACGTGCACAAGTATTTCCTCTTAATTTCGTCACCAATGAGTACATGCATTTTTACCATCTTGACAATTTGGGCGAAAAACTTTCAACACCGTCGGAATAATATATCGCATTCTACGATTTTGAATTCCTTAGAAAAAAATTATTCGTTTTTTTATCTGAATAACAGATGGATACGAATTTGTTATTTTTCTTGGTACCCAATTTTTATCAAGACAAATTGGTATATACATATTAATATTAGACCTCATCGACAACTTTGTTTTTTTTAGAACTTTAAAGTAAACAAAAATATAAATAATATAATTGTTTCTAACTTTAGTTCCTAAAAACATTTCGTTTATTTCGCATTCTATACCTCAAAAGATCGTATGCGTTTAATAACGGACGTTCTAATGACAGCATATGCAAGTAAAACGATATATAGTTCAAATATTTATAACAG
>CAXIIO010001532.1:7500-12500 GCA_964028335.1 Altica lythri | reverse complement strand
GTATCTTACGATACAAAAAATAATTGTGGTTTTATATATACATAATTTTATATTTCTTAACAATTACTACCAACATTTTTGAAGATAGAAATGTTAGAAAATAAAATATATAATATAAATCTCAACCACAATGCAAAAAGATCAAACTTGGACAACACCAGACTTTTAGATCGAGTATTTGTCGAGTCGTCTTTTTACATAACTGGGCAATTGTTATTATAGCGCTTTACGTTATTTAGTATATGTAGTTTAAATTTATGGTTTAATACTTTATATAATTTAATATTCGTCCAATAAATTTAATCATTACGTAATCTATATAACATTCTAATGAAAATAAAGATTACATTATAAAATTTCATAAAATTTTATTAAAACTTAAGTTGTTATGTTGGCACAATTAAGTGATATTTACAAAAAAATATATTTAAAAAAAATTATTTTTACATATTACTGAGAAATAACTTGTAAAATTTAACTACAATAATAATTCAATCATTTCTTACTAAAATACGTTAACACAATTAATTCAGTTATTAAATTGGTTTATCTTAATATTAAATTAACAAGATATAAAAACTATTATTCGTTGACCATTATATCATGTGCTTTCAAAAATATTCCACGTACTTTCACAAATTAAACATTTAAAAAAGTATACTTTATTTACTACTACCGTTTTTTAGAATCGACAGCAGAAACAGTAGCATATATATTTCGTTTAATTTAATAAAAATATATTTTTCTCTGATTTAGCATATAAATATAATTTTAGAAAAATTCTACATACTTTCACAAGTTAAAACCTAAAATTCTACAAAACAGTTTTCGAAGCTTAAACCTACATTTTTTTACTAGCACTGTTTCTTGGAATCGGAAACAGAAGCAAAAGCATAAATATTTCATTTACTTTTCAATATTAATAAAATTTCTACGTACTATCACAACAAGTAAAAACATGAAATTCTACAAAACAGCTATCTACCTTAAAACTACACTTTATTTACTAGCACTGCTTCTTAATATTGAAAGCAAAAGCAGTTGTATAGATATTTAGTTTATATTAACAATATAAAAATATTTTCAATAAAATTCTCTGTACTTTCACAAGTTAAATATGTAAAAAAGTACATTTTATTTACTACCACCGTTTTTCAAACTCAAAAGCAGAATCAGTAGCATATATATTTCGTTTAATTTACGACATAAAAATATATTTTTCTCTGATTTACCATATAAATATAATTCCAGAAAAATTCTACATACTTTCACAAGTTAAAACTTAAAATTCTACAAAACAGCTTTCGAAGCTTAAACCTACATTTTTTCACTAGCATTGTTTCTTGGAATCGGAAACAGAAGCAGAAGCATAAATATTTCATTTACTTTTCAATATTAATAAAATTTCAAAAAATTTCTACGTACTTTCACAACAAGTAAAAACATGAAATTCTACAAAACAGCTATCTACCTTAAAACTACACTTTATTTACTAGCACTGCTTCTTAATATTAAAAGCAAAAGCAGTTGTATAGATATTTAGTTTTATTAACAACATCAAAATATTTTCAATAAAATTCTCCGTACTTTCACAAGTTAAATATGTAAAAAAGTACATTTTATTTACTACTACCGTTTTTTAGAATCGACAGCAGAAACAGTAGCATATATATTTCGTTTAATTTAATAAAAATATATTTTTCTCTGATTTAGCATATAAATATAATTTTAGAAAAATTCTACATACTTTCACAAGTTAAAACTTAAAATTCTACAAAACAGTTTTCGAAGCTTAAACCTACATTTTTTCACTAGCATTGTTTCTTGGAATCGGAAACAGAAGCAGAAGCATAAATATTTCATTTACTTTTCAATATTAATAAAATTTCAAAAAATTTCTACGTACTTTCACAACAAGTAAAAACATGAAATTCTACAAAACAGCTATCTAGCTTAAAACTACACTTTATTTACTAGCACTGCTTCTTAATATTAAAAGCAAAAGCAGTTGTATAGATATTTAGTTTATATTAACAATATAAAAATATTTTCAATAAAATTCTCTGTACTTTCACAAGTTAAATATGTAAAAAAGTACATTTTATTTACTACCACCGTTTTTCAAACTCAAAATCAGAATCAGTAGCATATATATTTCGTTTAATTTACGACATAAAAATATATTTTTCTCTGATTTACCATATAAATATAATTCCAGAAAAATTCTACATACTTTCACAAGTTAAAACTTAAAATTCTACAAAACAGCTTTCGAAGCTTAAACCTAAATTTTTTCACTAGCATTGTTTCTTGGAATCGGAAACAGAAGCAGAAGCATAAATATTTCATTTACTTTTCAATATTAATAAAATTTCAAAAAATTTCTACGTACTTTCACAACAAGTAAAAACATGAAATTCTACAAAACAGCTATCTAGCTTAAAACTACACTTTATTTACTAGCACTGCTTCTTAATATTAAAAGCAAAAGCAGTTGTATAGATATTTAGTTTTATTAACAACATCAAAATATTTTCAATAAAATTCTCCGTACTTTCACAAGTTAAATATGTAAAAAAGTACATTTTATTTACTACTACCGTTTTTTAGAATCGACAGCAGAAACAGTAGCATATATATTTCGTTTAATTTAATAAAAATATATTTTTCTCTGATTTAGCATATAAATATAATTTTAGAAAAATTCTACATACTTTCACAAGTTAAAACTTAAAATTCTACATATTTGGTTTTATTAACAATATTAAAATATTTTCAATAAAATTCTCTGTACTTTCACAAGTTACAAATATGTGAAAAAGTACACTTTACTTACTGCTACCGTTTTATAGAATTGACAGCAGAAACAGTAGCATACACATTTCGTTTAATTTACCATATAAATATATTTTCAACAAATTTCTACGTATTTTCACAGCAAGTAAAAACATAAAATTCTACAAAACAGCTATCTACCTTAAACTACACTTTATTTATAAACACTGCTTCTAAGTATTAAACACAAAAGCAGTGGTATAGATATTTCGTTTTATTAACAATATAGAAATATTTTTAATAAAATTCTTTGTACTTTCACAAGTTAAATATGTGATAGTAGATAGGTCATGCACAATTGAATTTAAAACGAAGTTTAAATACCTAGACTTCATAGTAGATAACAATTTAACTGTTGTCACACATCATGACTATATCGTAAGGAAAATGGCAAAGAAACTATAATATTTTTTTGGTAGAATCTTCATACACCTTAACACTTTTGACAAAGTCAGTGTATACAATACAATAATACAACCACACAGTATGGCATGATGAGAAGTTTAAAGTAATACTAGTAATCGTGTCATGTACAGAGTCTATTAGAAAGCACTGATAAACCAGGAAGCGGATTTACGTTTCTGCGTTTATTTTACGATAGTACAATAATTGTAAAATAGCCACGCAAATGTTGCTATATATTTGGCGTTAAAATAGTGTTTTGTAACATATTTTGGGACGATGGAAAGTTACTTAATAGTGTGCAATTAAAAATTGCATTTACTTGACTTTGTATAGCAGTTTTTTTAATGTTTGTAATTGTTAAAATTATTGAGCAATCTAAAATTAATTTTACAAATTAAAAGTCGTCTGCGAAATACACCTGTAAGGTCCAATTTTCATTGTCTTACAACGACAACGATGATGAAGGATGTTGTTATGTTATGAACAAATTTTACAACAAACCAAAACGAATTGGATAATGAAAAGACGCTTTCTCAATCCAAAAAAAATATAAGTTTGATGGTCTTTCTGTTCGAAAAACTACCACGGCAATTTATGGTTAAATCACTCGCCATTTCAATCCATATATATAAAAATGAAACCCGTTTTCCTTGGTCATGGCATCACGCGTGAATGACTGGACCGATTTTACTAATTCTTTTTTTGTTGTATTTGTTATTATTAGGAGAAGGTTCTTACGGAAGAAAATATTAAGAAAATCTCTCAGAAATATTGAAAAATAGACATTTAATTTTGCATATTTTAAAAAACGCGCGTAACGAATGTCAATGTCATTCACAGCCATAGACTATATTGAAAGAGCATCGTTTGTTCGGAAACGTGGTCACTTAATTAAATAAACCTTAAATTAACCTGTGACATCACACCCATAGTTTTAATTTATGGAATGTATAAATTTTATTTATTTATTAATTTATTTACGGATTTTCCTTTTTTAAAAGTTTTACTCTATAATAATTATAAAACTAAATTACCTAAAAAACTAAATAACAAGGTACAAATATTCTATATATATATATATATATATATATATACATATATATAAAAGGATGTTTGTATGTATGAAATCGATGAACTCAAAAACTACTGTACCGATTATTATGAAAATTGGTATATATATTTTTTTTCCACGGAGAACGTTTATATGATATGCTCATTGATGCCACTCGCCACCAGGTGGCGCTGCAAAGTAGCAACTTCTGCCCCGTTCAACCGATTGTCATGAAAATTGGTATCTATATGTATTTTACCACGGAGAAGGTTTGTATGATATGCTCATTGATGCCACTCGCCATCAGGTGGGGCTGCAGAGTAGCAACTCCGACCCGTTCAACCGATTGTCATGAAAATCAGTATGATGATCTATTTTTAATGGGTAAGATGAATATGATATTCGTATTAATGGAAGTTACTACCAGATGGCGCTTCCATGTATTAAATTCAATACTGATTAGTAGATATCTATACGAATTCGTATAAATATAAGTTCGAAAGATATATTTTTGGTGCGATAAGAAAAAAAAACTATAAGCTTTCTTTCCTTCTCTATCTCTTCTTATCTTTTATTTTTCTTAAATTTATTTTAGTTGTTGGCGTAGCAACGTGCACCGGGTACAGATATAAATAATAAAATTCGTTTGTATTGATTTTTGATTAATATCAATTGTACGAAAATTTGAATTAATCGCGTTTAAAATCGT
>CAXIIO010001532.1:0-2500 GCA_964028335.1 Altica lythri | reverse complement strand
GAATCCTCCCTAACACCACATTTCCCGGTGGTCGATGTCGGCCACGGGATTCGGTACTGGGCTTTTCCCTGTTCGCTCGCAGCTACTGAGGGAATCCTAGTTAGTTTCTTTTCCTCCGCTTAGTAATATGCTTAAATTCAGCGGGTAGTCTCACCTGCTCTGAGGTCGATAGATGATATTTAAGTACCAAACTATGCATTTTAAAATCAATGTCCAATAATTAAATGCCATATAGAAACACAGATCAGACGTCGTCTTTGAGAAGATTTCTCGGACACGACGATCGTGTACGTAATTCTACTACATTTAAAAGACATATAGATTTACGCATTTTTATGTTCGATACGTTGTGTACAATACACGTATAAAATTTATACAAATTTTATACGTTGCTATCGCAATTTAAGATGTTGCGTTAAAAATAAACGCATCTACATCCAACGCGTTCCGACAATTTTTTTCAAAAAAAAAAAATCGAACAGTCTTTTTAATTTGATACGACCCTCAGCCAGGAGTGGTCCAGGAACGAGTATCCGAGGACCGCAATGTGCGTTCGAAATGTCGATGTTCATGTGTCCTGCAGTTCACAAGTTGACGCGCAATTAGCTGCGTTCTTCATCGACCCACGAGCCAAGTGATTCACCGTTCAGGGTAATCGTTTTAACATTAAACGTGTTTCCATACGAAAGTATAAGTTTTCGTTTAAAGAAACTATACGTCTTATAAAATATCGTGAAAAATGTATTAAAAAAAAAATGATAAGAGAAAATTATGTACTTACGAATTTCTCCATTTGTAACGCCGTGTTTTACAAACGAGGCGTACACGGAGTAAACGTGCACAAGTATTTCCTCTTAATTTCGTCACCAATGAGTACATGCATTTTTACCATCTTGACAATTTGGGCGAAAAACTTTCAACACCGTCGGAATAATATATCGCATTCTACGATTTTGAATTCCTTAGAAAAAAATTATTCGTTTTTTTATCTGAATAACAGATGGATACGAATTTGTTATTTTTCTTGGTACCCAATTTTTATCAAGACAAATTGGTATATACATATTAATATTAGACCTCATCGACAACTTTGTTTTTTTTAGAACTTTAAAGTAAACAAAAATATAAATAATATAATTGTTTCTAACTTTAGTTCCTAAAAACATTTCGTTTATTTCGCATTCTATACCTCAAAAGATCGTATGCGTTTAATAACGGACGTTCTAATGACAGCATATGCAAGTAAAACGATATATAGTTCAAATATTTATAACAGACTTGTCGTAAGTTGACAAACACTGTAATGATCCTTCCGCAGGTTCACCTACGGAAACCTTGTTACGACTTTTACTTCCTCTAAATGATCAAGTTTGGTCATCTTTCCGAAGCATCGACGACGCCGAAACGCCACCGCGCTCAGTCCGAAGACCTCACTAAATCATTCAATCGGTAGTAGCGACGGGCGGTGTGTACAAAGGGCAGGGACGTAATCAACGCGAGCTTATGACTCGCGCTTACTGGGAATTCCTCGTTCATGGGGAACAATTGCAAGCCCCAATCCCTAGCACGAAGGAGGTTCAGCGGGTTACCCGGGCCGCTCGGCCAGGGAGGACACGCTGATTCCTTCAGTGTAGCGCGCGTGCGGCCCAGAACATCTAAGGGCATCACAGACCTGTTATTGCTCAATCTCGTGCGGCTAGAAGCCGCCTGTCCCTCTAAGAAGAATTGTTTGTACGCCGACAGTAAAAACCGCGCGCAGTGGGGGCCGAAACCCATCACCGGCGGGCCTTTGGGATGTCGAAATACGCCTAGTTAGCAGGCTAGAGTCTCGTTCGTTATCGGAATTAACCAGACAAATCGCTCCACCAACTAAGAACGGCCATGCACCACCACCCACCGAATCAAGAAAGAGCTCTCAATCTGTCAATCCTTCCGGTGTCCGGGCCTGGTGAGGTTTCCCGTGTTGAGTCAAATTAAGCCGCAGGCTCCACTCCTGGTGGTGCCCTTCCGTCAATTCCTTTAAGTTTCAGCTTTGCAACCATACTTCCCCCGGAACCCAAAAGCTTTGGTTTCCCGGAAGCTGCCCGCCGAGTCATCGGAGGAACGTCGGCGGATCGCTAGCTGGCATCGTTTATGGTTAGAACTAGGGCGGTATCTGATCGCCTTCGAACCTCTAACTTTCGTTCTTGATCAATGAAAGCGTTTTTGGCAAATGCTTTCGCTTCTGTCCGTCTTGCGACGATCCAAGAATTTCACCTCTAACGTCGCAATACGAATGCCCCCATCCGTTCCTATTAATCATTACCTCGGGGTTCCGAAAACCAACAAAATAGAACCGAGGTCCTATTCCATTATTCCATGCACACAGTATTCAGGCGAAGTTTTAGCCTGCTTTAAGCACTCTAATTTGTTCAAAGTAAACGTGCCGGCCCACCTCGACACTCAGTGAAGAGCACCGCGGCGGGATTGAGTTGGGCCGCCCTTGCGAGCTAAGCCCACC